>JAUTDX010001822.1:0-67402 GCA_030844895.1 Ambrosia x helenae | reverse complement strand
ATTCATAATCTGGACTAGAAAGAGAACGGACCTGTCTGAGATGAAGTGCAACCAGGAACAAAAACAGTACCGGTAGTTACCCGGAGCATCTGGATGTTTTTTTTCTGATAACAAAACATAGATATATCAGAGAGATCAAAAGAGTGTTTAGAATAATTGCTTTTGAAAACAGAATGTTTTCTTACCACATTGTCAGGACTCTTTGGCAGCAAATAAGCTGAGGGTGCATTGTCATTACCATTGCTAGACTCAGAACATGTACTATTACTTATTGTGCTTTCAGATTTTTGGATTTGGATGGCAGAATTACTAGCTTTCCCATTGCTATCTGAAACCTCTGAGTTCTGCACTTCCTTTGTTATAGTAGAGCTCATCGTCTCACCATTGTCATCACCTTCCTGGTCATCATCATCTCACCAACGGGTACTTCAGATAAACGTTGCCATTACTACTAGCAAGAAGTTTATCAGATACTTTCCCACCCTGCATTATAAACAAAAATTCTGAACGAAAATAAAAACAAAACATCTTTACAGTTACCCAGATATTTATATGTATTTGTAAAAATCAAATCAGAAGCAAAAAAAAAAAAAAAAAAAAAAAAAAAAAAAAAAAAAAAAAACAGGTTTGATAACTAATATAACCTGTTATTTTTATAAAACGAAAACTACGCCTAGTTATATCGAATGAACACTTTCACACTGCTTATTTAAAACATCTTATTCTTTTACAAACAATCGGATAGATAGTTTAAAAAATCCTGAAATCTCTCTAATCACCTTTTAGCAGTTTCAAAATGCAATAAGCAGATAATAAAAAAATCTGCTGATGTCATGATACTAGTTATTATAAGTTAGGATAAAACTCACGAGATTGATGTCTTTGTCGTTTACATCAATAGTTTCTTTATTCCTCTTGGGTTCTTCCTTTGTTATATCAGAGCTCATCGTCTCACCGTTATCATCACCTTCATGATCATCTTCACCAACGGCTACTTCAGGTTGACCTATGCCACTACTACCAAAAATTTGGACATCTGTTGCCTTCCCGCCTGCATCAAAACTGAAATTATGAAAAACTATACCGGCATATATCCTTAACTAAACCATTTAGTTACTAGTTAAAGTATGGACATGGTAAAAGTAGGTTACTAGTTACTAGTAAACGTAATACATCACGTTGATAAAATTTGGCATTAATGCTAATAGATATACGACAACAGATATTACATAATGTCACATCTAAAGATCAAACTTGCAAAGAGAAATATGATAATTATCTTTTTTTTTCTTTTTTTTTTTCTCTATGACTTTTAGCAGAACAAATATTGTGAAACTTTTATATATATTTTACGGTTTATATCAGTTCAAGTTAGAGAAAGTCACTTGATTTATATTTTTAAAGGCTTAAATTTGGTTATATATCTTTGTATTTTTTTTCAATTTTTAAATTAATAGATTAGCTAATCTCAAACTAGTTAATTCCTTTAAAATTGTAGTTATTAAAATTATTGTAATTAAATACATATCAATAGTGTAATTCGGTGGGTTTTTCCCACCGGACCCTCCGACTTAATAACTTTATCAAATTCAGCCCCTCAGCTTTGACATTTTTTTGTTTGTAGTCTCTTTACTTGAAAAAACTAGTTTTTACTTAATCTAACCCCCTAACTTTGCCATTTGTCATTTTTAGCCCCTTTATTTGAAAAACTATTATTTTTAACGTTTGAATTTTTATATATGTATCGATATAAATACGAGTTTTTCTACGTTTCGACTTAAACTTTTTTTTTTCATACCTTACATGGAAAAAAAAATACTATTTTTTTTTGCGTGCAAATATTTTATATATATATATACATATAGGGGAGAGTTTAAATGAGAACACCCATCTTTTGTGAGAACCATGAGAACAAATCTCAGCCACCCATTTACAATCCCTTGTAATTTAATGAAAAGGTTAAATTGGTAATTTAAACATTCCCTATATTATCTATTGCTTCATTATTCACACTAGATTCATTTGTTCCTGTAATAAACAAAGCTTCACATAGAGCTAAACCAAAGCAATTCATTGGATTCGTTCATAAATCGACCGATTCGTTTACAGGGATTTAGTAATCATCAGGTGCGTTGATTATGGCTTAGGGTTTGGCTTTACTATTTCTCTCATTCACACCAGATTCTTTCTTTTTCAATCAATCAAAGCTTCATCCAAATCTGAATCAAAGCTTCGTTCGATTCATTCTTGGTCAATGTATTCGTTTACACAGGTATTTCGTAATCAAACACATTTGATTATGGTTTAGGGTTTGGGTTGTTCTACTGGTAGTTTGACACGTTCGATTCTAACCTTCAAGTAGTGTTCACAATATTGATTTAAATTCGAATTACAGGTTACATTGAGTTCATAATCGGTTATTAATTTTTTACCATGATTTCAGTTCCTCTTTGAGTTCTTAATTTGCCCTAGTTAGTTCTTATTTGGGGAATTGCAATTATGGTTGAACCTAAGCTGTATGTGATGAATTATGATTCGAATTGTAAAAGGATTTTTCAATCCCAAGAAAAAAAATATATATATTATGTTATATGTTGAAGTGAACCATTAATAGTAGTATTGTGTTTTATGTTGCAGTGAACCAATAATAGTAGTATTGTTCATGAGGAAGGCACAACTCTAGATCTTTGTTGGTTAAAAAAATACACTATTCAATTTTCTGAATTGTATGTTTTTTTTTATATCTTTTCGATATCTTTACATAAGTTTAAGTTGACTACACATGTAATTTTTGTTGAGTGTTTGTTTCCATTGTAATTTGTAATATCGTATTCTCTTCTAATTTACACATGTGTAGATTCTTAAGGCTATTTTTGCATATTCTTAAGGCTATTTTTGCAGAGAAAAACTATTGGCATTGTCTGATCTACACATGTGTGGCTGATTAAGGTGTGAACCAGTAAAGCTTGCTTCTTTGTTCAAGAAATCAAGGCTGTTAGGAAAGACTTTTTAAAAGTTGCCAAATGACCCAAGTTCTCAAAAAAAAAGGAGGTGTCTTTGAAAGATTAATCACATATTCAAATCCAAATAATATATCAAATGTGTTTTCTTCTCAAGGTAATAGAAACAAAGGTTATGGTACAACTTATTGTTTAATTGGTTCAGAAGAGGAAGCTAAGGCTAAAAACAAGAAGAAGAATAATAGGAAGTGTGGATTTTGTGACAAACATGCTCGCATGATTTCTGGAAGTGTGCTAAAAAGGTCCATCCTTATGAAGGAAGTCATAGTGGAGAAAAGACACATTGTGATGAAGAAAGTGATGATGAATGGAGTTTATTTTTTTAGTTCGTTAGTATTAGTGTGAATAAGGTGTGATGTACTATGAATTTAAATACTTATCATGTAGTTGAATTTGAACTTTTTTATGTTGGATTTTGTAGTTTTATATATTATAGTTTTAATATTCTGATATTAATATGTTTGTGCTTCTTTTCTTAATCGTTATCAAATTATATTTGTGTAAGTGCATGTTTTACACATGTGTAAGTGTTCGTTTTACACAAGTGTAAGAGCTTGTCTTACACATGTTGTAAATTATTCGTTGTCATCTATTTGAATCTGTTTAAACTTGTGTAAATTATTCGTTGTCACCTATTTGAATCTGTTTTACACATTTGCATAGGAATTACACATGTGTAAAGTGTTCGTTGTCACTTATTTGTGTCTATATTACATATGTGCAGTTGTATTACACATTTGTAATTTGTCCATTTTACTTTCCTGTGTCTGTTTTACATATATGCAGCTGGAATACACATGTGTAAATTGATCTCTCTCTGGCATATATTTGTGTCTATTAAAATGTATACAACTAAATTACACATCTGTAAAGTATTTAAGGTCACATAATTGTGTATGGTTTACATATGGTTAGCTTGTCTACACATGTGTAAATTGTGTTCATTGTCACATGTCTATACATGTTTTAATATACAACGATGCATATTCAAACGCTAATTTAAATGTGCATTATTCAAACTCATGTCTTTTTTACATTGTAGCTGATTTACATATGTGTAAAATGTACACTATCTTTTATTTCTGTTTTACATATCTTAAGTTGTATTACACATGTTGAAGTGCTTGTGTGTATGTGTCATCTTTACACATGTGTAAATTGTTCACTGCCACTTATTTGTCTCTGGATTACACATTTGTAGCTGATTTACATATGTGTAAACTGGTAACTATTATTTTTTCCCTATCTTAAGTTATATTGCACATGTCTAAGTTCTTGTGTTTACACATGTGTTACGGTCAGTTTTACACATGTGTAACTTTCTCATTGTCACTTTTTATACCGAAATACACATTTGTAACTGACATATGTGTAAACTTAATTAAAAAAATATAGTATTTATGTATATAATATTAAGGATTTATACCAAAATAAGATTACAAATGTATCAAAAGTATTCACTTTTCCAATAAGCCATGTATTATTTGAGGTACGAAATCCAGAATTATATAAAAACAAAAGTCATAATCCTTGAAACGGTATGCATGAAGACATAAAAACAAGTCATAACTCAATATATCAACTAGTCTTTGATTTCTTTTTGTTCCCTCTTAAAATCCAATGCTTTCTTGATCTTATCTTCCCGATGAATATTTCACTTGTGAAGGTATAATCTTCGCATCATTTCCTGGGCTTCTACAATTGATCTCTTAATGTTTTTATTTGTCCTTTTCCAACCAGCAGTAGAATGCACGAGTTTGTTGAAATGCTTCTGTTTTAAAGTGACAAATTATAAACCATTAAGTCATTTGTTTTCACTAATATTTTAAACAAATAAACATGTATACTTACACGTGTGTAAATAGCTCACTTACACATGTGTACACTCCTCATTTACCCTATTCTCTGAAAAACTTCTTGCTCTTATCCTTGCAATTCTCTAACTTTTACGACTTCAAATATAGGGTTTTAATACAAGATAAATATTAAGCTTACAAGATATATTTGGATGAATTCTAATATATATACACTTAGACATTTCATCAAACACGTTTTCTACAACTACTCAAACAAAAATAATCCAACACAAACAACCCAAGCGATATTTAGACCTTAAAACATTCACCAAACACCTCATATGCAACTACTCAAACATGGTAATTCAACAAAATCAACGCTACAAAAACCTGTCGACACCTTATTTGAAACTACTCAAACGAAAGTAACAAACAAAATCAAACACAACACACACACTTAGACATTTCATCAAACACCTTATGTGCAAGTACTAAAACAAAGAAATCAGAAATCAAATGCACATTACAATAGAACTAAATTCAAACTCGAAAAACATTTGTGCGGTTGAATTAGGGTTTAGAACCAACAATTAGGGTTACAAATCAGCAATTTTAACATCAAATTGCAGTTTTTATACAGATTTGCTATGCTTGTATTACCTCAAGGATTAAGAATTTCTTCACAGGAACGTTTTGGATTATCTCTTTACTTCTCGTTGCAAATATTCATCACGAAAGGCATATGAATGGAGTTTTGTGTCGTATTAGGGTTTGGAAGCTGATGTGTTTTTGGAGCTCTTGTGAGGAAGACGATGATAGTAAGAAGATCAGAAGATATATGGCCTTTTGGATTTGTGTTTTTACAATATTGCCCTTTTGCATCCTATTTTATGGTTCCCTCCCTATTTAATTCTCCATTCAATCTTAACCCTTAATTAATCATGATCTAGGGGATGAAAATGGGTTCTTAGTGTTCTCACAAGATTTAATGTTCTCAAGATAACCCTTCCCTATACATATATATATATATTATATATATATATATATATATATATGTCAGTATAAACCGAGTTGGTGTACGTTTCGACTTAAGCTTTTTTTTCTTTTGGAAAATTAAAGAGTTTACACCTTTCTATACATTTCAGCTTAGACTTTTTTTTTTTCTTTTGAAAAAACGAGTAATGTCATATATAATACGTTTTCGTACTTATTTGATGTGCGCTTCCAATTAGTCCACATTTCGAAGTAGAAAACTATTTTTACGTGTGAAATTTTTATATTTGTATCGGTATAAAATACGAGTTGGTCTATTGTTGAACTTAATTTTTTTTTCTTTTGAAAAAAATTCATGTTTACCCTTTTCGTACCTTTAATTGGGAAACAAACTATTTTTTTTACATGCGAATTTTTATATATGTATCGGTATAAATACGATTTGGTCACGTTTCTACTTAAACTTTTTTTTTCTTTTGAAAAACAAGTAATGTCAAAATGTAATACGTTTTTCGTACCTATAAAATGTGCGCTTTCAGTTGGTCCACATTTCGATGTAGATTTTAGTTCCGGACCAAGTTAAAAGCATTGTATTTACACGTTTTAGTAATTGTCTTTTACGCATTGTGTTTTCACGAATTGTGTGTAGCGTATTTTGTTTTACATTTCATGTGTTAGTGCACGGTTCAACTTGTCACACGCCGCCGCAAACGCGGTGGCGGTGGCAAATATACTAATTATTTGAAAATATAAAACCACATTTGGTTAAACAGCCTCACCATATCAGTAGTTTCCAAAGTCTTCTTCTCACCGTTATCTTCTTCAATGGCCGGAATTTTCCCCTTCTCAGTTACTTTTCCCGGCTTCATCCATTTCTCCGGCCATATTTCCGCTACCAGGAACATAGACTGGAATCACCTCCCCTCCCTACATCACAACTCTAAACATAAATACTACAGTATATCCATACTGAATAATAAACTTACCAAAATATATAAACCTCACCTGTAATATCAACGCTTTTACAAGTTCTTCAACCACTTTAACCATATCAGGACGATCCTCTGGATTCTTCATCACACATTGGCACGCGATTTCCGCATAAGTTTTCAATGCCTCCATTTCGATTTTATCTCGGATATGGATGTCAACGATTTGGCGTAACTTATTTTGTTTCATCTTCTTTGGTACCAATCTAGAAACCGGGTACATTTCACAAGCCTCATCGGTATCTGGCACATACCAAGAACCACACAACAGCTTAAGCAACAGCATACCGAAGGAACAGACGTCTGATTCCTTCGTCCGTTCCTGTGCAACTCCATTAGAGTATTCCGCGTCTGATTTTCCAGGCATTATTTTCGACAATCCAAAACTAGAAACCTTCGCTTCCAATTTGGATGAATTTGTATCTAAATTCAACAGGATTTTTGAAAATGTGATGTTACCATGAACGATTGTGGCATCGTCAAGACCCGTGTGTAAATAACACAGTCCACGAGCAGCACCAAGACAGAGCTCAAGTCGCTGGATCGTGTTGAGTCGTTCCAGCCGGGTACCTCCTAGGTTCCCACCCGCCACATACTCGTAAACGAGTATTATTTTGTTACTCTTCTCGTCACAAACCCCAAGAAGAGCCACGAGATTTGGGTGTTTCTGAAATCGAGAAATTGTTAGAATCTCAGCTAACAATTTAGGTTTAATGGTAGCAATGTTCGTGATGTTTAACTTCTTCAACGCCACTAGTTGATCATCAAACTTTCCTTTGTACACTGTTCCATACCCCTGACTCTCGAGTTTCTCACCGAATTGGATCTTGTCATATGGAATTCGAAGGTGATCCAGACCATCTCCGGTTATCGACATAACTTTGGAGTTTTTCCGGTCACCGAAATGTTCTAAAATTGAAGCGAAAACTGGAAAGAATTACTATTTTGTGATTGATGATTTGGTTGTTAGAAAGAAAATAGAATTGTACTGAACATCAGACAGGGAATTAAGATATATATACTGCTGCTAATCGCATAAAGAAAGACTAAATGTGAATGGAATCGGATATTAGTTAAAAACACTAAACGTAGATGGGATCTGATATTAGTTAGAGATAATCATGTAATGAGCTTAATTTTATAATTCAAGAAACCGTTAGAATTAAGGCGGGTCTGAAACCAAATGAGAACCACCAAGTATAAGAAAAAAAGAATATATAAAAATTTGATTCGTAAATCATGTGAGGTTTTAAAATATCTTTAAGCTAGTTGTGTATTCCTTACATATATTTGAAGTTCGAACATTTTTTCAATTAAAAGAAAAATGAGAGTATGAAACGTTAGTACTCCAAATTCATATTCAAAAATTGTTGATCAACCTAAGAACAATGCGATGCATAACATAAAGGTTTTAAGGTCAAATATTGTATTAGTTTTATACTATAAAATATTCAAACAAAACGTTGACAATTAACATGTGATGCGTATAAGCAGGCAGGTTATATGCTTAGCATTTAAAGTTTGAGTTGAACAATTTTTATTGAATACAACTAGTTATCACTACTTTTATGTTTTGGTCTTTAATTATAAATTTTGGCACGTTTAAATAGGAATCGGGAAGATATTGATCGATTGCATAACATGTTAGATTGAATAATGTAATTTACCCCTCATGCTAAGGCAAATTTGTTAAAAGTATTATGATTTGGTCATGTTATGTTTACATTGGTATTATGTTGTTTGGTTGTTTTGGGCTTATAAATATATCAAGACTCTAATTGGGTTGTTTTATTCTTTGGCTTGTTGGACTGATAATGAATTGTATTGTATGAGAGAATTGGTGGCTCATTTAAGCTGGCCCACCAGTTGTGTGTTGGTAGGAGCCCAGTGTTGTTTGTGTATACTAGCGGTGATGCCGCGCGTTGCGGCGGGTGCGTATGTTTTGTTGTCTGATAGATGTTGGGGGTTGTGATGTTTGTATAGTGCTTGTGGTTGATTCGTTGCAGCGACGTGAACTAAATAGGAAGCAGCAACGTAGTAGTAGGGTAGTTTATTAAAATTTAAAACTCTTAATTATAGGGTATGAAAATTTTATAACGGGTAGGTCACAAATATTATTAAGCAGGAGAGAGTAGTTTAGTAACAATGAATTAAAGATCCAGCTTGGGCTAGTCGCGTGCTCAAAAAATCCTCTGGCTTCTGTTGTTTCACTGGGAGAGGGCTTCCTAGAGGGTTTAGTGCTAAAAAGAAAGTATATTTGGTAGCAACAAACCTATATATGTTGTATGGACACCGTTGATGTTGAGTTAGTACCTTTATGGCTGATAGCGCAGCCTGTAAGAACGTGTGAAGTCCCAGAACTCTTGTCAACAAAAAGAAGCGATAACACATAGCACAACATAAGAGATATTTTTGGAGGCTTGCCGAAAGCGGATTTGGTTGTAATTAAAGTCGTTTATTGTTGAGGGAACCGAAGTTAAACAAAAACAACATAAAGAGATACGGTTATGCTGATACATAGCACAACATAAGATACTATCACATATATAACACACTGTACTGATAAATATTAAAAAGTAAGCATGCATTATTTGTAGATAGGGTGGAAGCCGCGTGATGCGGCATCAAGCCATAATTGTACATATGGAACAATAGTATAATCACAAAACTACATGTATAATTAGAATTAGAAGAGAGTTGTGGTTGATATTCACTCTAGTTGGCACTATGATTACAATAAATTAACAGCAGTTGTTGTAGCTAGTAGCTACTATTGAGTATTGACCAAAAGATTATGAGTAGTTAGTTACAAAAAAATGGTGTTTCTTGACCCATCAGTCTTCAAAATTTCACTTCATCTACCTATTGTCTTTGCTTCTTGTTGTTGGAACTATTTGTATGGCCATTAGCCTCCATGAATTTTTTTTTCTTTTAACTGCCAATGCAAACATGTGTAATTAATAAAAGCCCAAAAATTATAGATCATGACCAAACAAAGTCAGCAAACAAAGAGTTTAATATATGCCAAATATAGCACACATTTAGCAATAAGGTAAAGATGTAATAAAACCATATAAATGCAATTGTTACATAAATAAAAATTGAAATAAGCATGTAAAGATGTAATCAAACCATATAACAGACCATGAACATGATTCGTTTCCTAAATGACTTGGATCTTTTCTGTTCATTTATTATATCCTATTAGTTTCATGAAGCTATTTTCTATAAAACTACCACTTGAATCTCATTTTACCTGCTAGTCATGATGAAAGGAAAAGATGTGATGTGACCAGGGTCATCGAGTTTTCACAGATGAAACACCTTGCTCCTGATAAGCCAAGTGCCAACCATCCGGTAACAATAAGCTTACTGTAAAAGAATATATTCTATTATTTTTTTGATAGCTTCCTGCACTATTTCCCAACAAGATTCAAAAGTTATATACAATGAAGTTGTTAGAAAATTAGCAAATGATGCAAGATCTAGCAAGTGGCAAGCCACATGATAGCACCATGATCAACTATTAGAAAATCAGCAACCATGAAATCCATACATCATCAAATAAACCTGTAGCTACTTCTCATTTAACATAAGCAAATGGGTCAGCATAAGATTTTCTAGCCTCACTGGGAAAAAGGTAAATCAACCAGCAAATGGATTTATTAAGTAATCATTGATGCTACAAAACATTTATCAAAGCTTATGGTTTCGGTGTAGGTCATACCTGCTTGCCATTTCCATGAAAGTCAATCATGTCTATGGTTTCTTTGTGTTAAAAAAATTCATCTGCTAGAATATCAACTGTCTGGTTAGCAAGTCTTCTGATCACAACACATGAAACAGTTCATAGATCTAACGTTTATATAAAAGCATGAGTATTAAAGTGATTCTACTAAGACATATGCACATGCACACATTTATTTAAATAGAAGGCAAGTATCTTATCTTAAATGTATTATATATTAAGCATCTAAGAGCAAAGTTAAAGATGAGTTTTGGGTATGTGGTGAAATGAAAAAAAAAACTAAAAGAAGATAAGAATGATGGAAATTTAAGACATATGTTCTCCAACAGCTCATTTATGCGTGGATGATTCCGGGATGGTTGCCTCATGCTTGTGCATAATTTACATAATCACATGACACATGATGCAATAAAATGTTAAATGTTGCATGTGCATTATTAAATGTAAGCATTTATGAAAACTAACCTGTTTACTTATTGATGTGTCGATTTGGATTTTGTTTTATATTAATTCGGAACCGGTTCGAATAATAAGTTAATTAGCTAAATGAGGAATGGATTGAACTGCTTTCAAATTGAGCAAATTCTGTTTGAAGGGAGATGATTTATACAACATTGACAGGTGGTACTATGCATACTACTTATACAATATATAGTGCCCATCACCCCATGGTACAAACATCTTATTGTATGTTTGGTGGTGTACAAATCACCTCCCATTTTTACATACACCTCAAACTATTTTATTGAATAATTTTACATAACTATTGCAATAATGTGTTTGTAATCATATTAAAGCATTGGTTAATTTTTTAAAGTAACGTGCAAACACTTAGCGTTTTGCGGGTCTACCCAATCCAATCAAATGCCCATTTCAATCATTCAACCCATGCTAAGAAGTGAACCTTTCGACACTTAGCCCCAGCCTGGCTACCCATGTTGCCACCTATAAAAACTACTGGTAAGCATTTACCAATGTACCTCCGAATTTCTCGACATTGCATAAGTGAGGATTCCATTCAGCCTTTCCATTATGGTCCTCAAGAAGTTGGTAACCACCTATAACAAGGTTGAAACGGGTCGAGTTGACCCACCAAAACTTTAATAGGTCTTTTCTAATTACGTAGATATTTTGTGCATTGATGTGATTAAAGAAAAATATTAAAGATATAACAGTGCGAGATTCTACCTCCCCATTATAATTTGTTTGAATACCACCCATGTTATAATGAACTGTAGGTAAAACCGGAATTGGTTGTTTTGTAACATCAACATCAGCAAAAATGGCAGCAGTTTCAGAAATACCAGGAAGCCTCTCCTTGAGAACCTCTGGTGGTAAATGATTCAAATGAAGGTAAATGTGGTCCTTCATGGGCCCTATTTAAAACAAATTATGGTTAAAAAGCATATAAGTTTACATATTAATTATAATCATGTGAATAAATTACATGGACAGTCATGTGGTAAGGCCACATTACGAGTTTGGCCCTTTCTTTTCTGAAATTACATCCATGGTCCCCACTCTTCACTCATGGTAAAATGTTTGGTCCTTTAAACTAAAAGACGTTAGAAAATAGATAAATACCCCAAATACCCGCTATTAGCCGCAAACTAAAGCAAGGGTTGAATTGGACTGCTTGCTAGATCTGGAAGCTTTATGAGGATTTTTTTGTACTTAAGGGCGAAACGCTTTTATGTAAACTTAACCGCCAAAAACAAATGCCCACCCATTCTAGGACTAAAGGTGTTACGGGCCAGCAAACAATGAGAACCAAAACTGCAATATGGACTTACCACTGTGTAATTAACGTAATTTTGGTGGTAAATAACATACCTACACCGCGGCCTTCTCGGATTTCCATTGTCATTGACCTTGACACAACATCCTTGATGCAAGATCTTTAGCTGTAGGGGCATAACGTTCCATAAATCTCTCCCCTTCACTGTTCCTTAAAATACCACCTTCACCATGAGATCCTAAGCATTGTATACAACATATAGACAAGAATAAAATATTATCAGATGCCATCTTTTATCTCATCACAAATAAACACTATAATGCAGGGGGAAGTGGGGGAAACCAACCTTCAGTAATGAGACAGCCAACACCATATATACCAGTGGGATGAAATTGTACAAACTCAAGATCCTGTAATAAGTAATGACCTAAAATGCTGATGCTACCAGTATTTTCATTTTTAACAAAAAATAGGGATGATGTATTGACGAAACAAGATTTACTATACCTACAGAGGAAGGCCTGCACGTGCAACCATCGAGGAACGTTTGAGGAGAATTCTCGTCTCCCCTTCTTTGAACCCGTGGAAACCGAGCTTTTCTAAGAATTTCCATAACATCTGAGTTTCGCCGCAACTCATTACTCATCTCCTTCCTTTTTACCAAACGGTGGATGTGGGATTCATGATTGGCAATTTTAGTCCCACCTGATGGCCTGTGCCACTGTACATTGGACCATCCACCAGACCACATCTACGACAGGTCCGGTCATCAATCTTGACTCCTCAAGCACAAAGTGAAATTTTTGACGAGATCATACCATAACAAGCCCTCCAGCCAAAAAGTTAACCTTCACAGGAGCCCATTTGTTCCGGAACGGCCATTCTTCATTCTCGCCTGCATACATGACTTCATGGATATGGGCTCGCACACAAGCCACCAAAAACCCATTGTTATTATCATGTTGCCATATCCATTTATCTCCCCCCTTTGCAAAAAAGAAGTTGTTTAACACAGACATGAGCTGACCCATTTGGACCCACTCCAGCAGCTGTACTTGGTCGCGTTTCCAGGCCCAAGCCCATTGGGCAGTGTCCCCAGCAAAAGTGAGGCACTTCTCCATCATTGAACGCTTATTTTTAGCATGAGCAAATAGTGTTGGAAACCGGTCTTTTAGGGGAGTCTCCTTTACCCAATTATCAATCCAGAATAGAGTCTTGCTGCCCTTTCCAACAGTAGCACAAAAGGTGTCTTTCAATCGAAATGTTTAGACTCTCAAACTCCTTGTCCACAGCCCCAATGCCTTTTTATTTGCTAAACCCAAAAGGTTGAAATAAACAAAACATAAGAAAAATTAGGCTTGGGATAACGAATAACGTACTTTACAGGATCTCTATTGTTGCATCATCAATAAGAAACCCACTGACATTAAATGTGGGGTCAACATCACGAACATGATCAAGTAAAGCTTTCATCCATTTACTGATGTCAGCCTTGGAAACCCATGCTATGGGACGTGCATGTTGTCTCGAATCAAACACCAAAAGTTTGCACAGAGGATACTGCCAACAAAAGAAAAATAAAAGTTAAGCTTGCAGCCTGGTATAAGTGGCAATTTTGACCTACTTCATTCCTTAAAAACGGCTCGATTCCCATGGAACGTAAAATGTCCAAGTATCTGAATGTAGATATAAACAAACAAAAGGCCTATATCTTGTTTAAATCTAGCATTTTTTATACTTTCGATGACAAATTAAGTGCATCTTTTGAAATCTAGTCAGGCAATTTTATAAAATATGTTAATGGATTATAAAAACATATATAGCTTATATAAGCAAAATGGTGATTACCTTTAGCTGAGCACATGTAGGAGATGAAGGATGAAGCCCTTTGTCTAAATAACTCATGCTCTTACTTCAACTATTCTTCTTCCTCTTATTTCTTACCTTTAAAATCAAATAATCAATCATTAATCTAGCAAAACAAACCTTTAAAACTGATATACAGCTGACAAATCATATTAAGAAAAAAAAACTTAAACTACCAATCATTATTCTTTGCAAATTATAGTAAAGGTATTAGAAGTGACGAACGGTGATGATAATCGGTTCATTAGGCATCCTAAATCTTCCTGATACAACATCGATGGTGACCTGATCATCGTCCATAATTAGAGATTAGAGATGGTATTGCCAGATTGCACCTAAATCAAACAGAGTATGGATCATTAACCTGTTGTAGGGCTCCAATCACAATAGAAAAGTGAGATAACGATGATGGTAACACAAAGGATGATACCAGAATTGGCCGTTAATTAATCAATTTGTTGAACCTCTTCTATCTTCTGTTATATCATCTTTGGAAGGAATTCCTCACACAGAGGTTTTGGGGGAAGTGAAAATTTCACTGCCCAATCTTTGAAGATTTGGTAACCCTAAGTTTAATGTCGGGTATGTGCAACTGAGGAGTCAGAGAATAAAGAGGGAATTGAAGGAGGGATGTCGATTAGTATGGTAAAAGGGATGTCGATTAGTATGGGAATTGAATGGAAGTGTTAGGTTTTCACTTAAAGCTCTACATACATTTACAATAATATCCTTGCAAGTGTCTTAATGTTACAAAAAGTTCCAATTATATCCTCATTGTATAAGCATAATTTACTTGTACATGTTGCTTTAATAGTTGTATGCTTCATAAAATTACTAAATGGTACATCACTCCTCCTTAATAAGATAATATAGATAAGCTGGGGTCTCTTGATATTTTCTAGGTTTTTTTCTCATTTTATTGTTTTGATTCGTGTGTATTCTCTCTCTCTCTCTCTCTCTCTCTCTCTCTCTCTCTCTCTTATCTTCTAGAACTCTCTGAAGGTTAGGGTTTGAGTCTGTGGTCTTGTGGGTTACTCTCCTGGAGTAATCCTTGTACGATCGTGTCGACGATCATCTGGTCTTATGGTTTGTAAGTGTTTCTTTTGTATTGTTGAACCTATTTGTGTCAACTGATCTAAACAATCAGTTGATACATGTTATTATTTTTGGGTCTCACTAATTGGTGAGATTCAGGGTATTTGGGGATTACGTTTGGTTTGGGTTAATAAGATTTTGGTCACTGTTTTGTCGCCTACATCTGTTATTCTTGGTTCTGAGTTGATGTTGGCTCAGTATGTAGTCTTTTGTGGATATTGAAACCTTAAATTTCTACATGGTATCAGAGCTTTAGGCTCTCTTATCATTGTGTTTTTTTAAAAATCCTGGTTATTTCTGTTGCATGTTACTGTTGGTCTTAGATCTTGAGTTATAGATCTCATATATGTTTATTCTCACTATTTTGCCATTATGTAGTGCATAATTACTTTAGTATTATCAAATTACACAAGTTTTATAATGAAGAAACAGTGGCCTACACTCAACAAATGAAATATATATAACTTGAATGTAAATAGGCTCCAAATCTCACCAAAATCGGAGTTATGGTTACCGATGTATGCATATAAATGTTTTCAAAAGCTTGTTAAAATTTAATCATGTTAATTCTAACAATTTCTTAAAAATACTTGCAAAAAACGATTCATATACTTATCACAAATTGAACCATGATTCCGAATCTATAAATCTATCGTCAACCGTCAAAATTGGAATGTTTATTTTTCGTTTGTTTGTTTTTCTAAGACTTATATTTTCTAAAAACAAAATTTAAACACACTAAAATATAAGATATATAAGTTCTCACCCCCACACATGAACGACACATTTTCCTCAAGGTGAACAAGGAATAATATAAAGCAGAAAGAAGACTAAAACATAACAAAAACAAAAGGAATAGACTCCCCTGGATAAGCAATATACGCATGCGAGCCTTGTTCAGTTCCTCCGTATCTGGATGTATAGCTTTTTATTCGCGACCGATAAACATACCTGACAACTAAGACTAGAAACAAAAATAAAATTCCGGGATGCCTAGATTGATAGTGTATAGATACACCTCGCCAGAATAGAGATTGAGTACAGGCGATGAGATCTTATTGCAAATACGAAATAATAATCCTTCCCAGAAAACTTCAATGGACTCATAATGAAAACTCAAAATAAAATAAGAATAAATGAAAAACATACCTGTATGGCAAGACGGTGGACTAAAGTGGTTTATGGATGGATTTCGATAGTAAAATGGTAAAAAATGGTTTTGAATAATTGGGGAAAGTGTAGGGTTATGTTTTGGTAAAAAAAAAATATAAATTAAAAACAATTTTGTATTCCAAATTAGAAAATGTGAGGTACAGTGCTAAAAGTGTTTATTATGTTTAAAACACAGTTATATATTTAGAATGACATGTTTAGGATATCAAAGAAATGTTTTATGACAATTATGTTCAGGATGCCAAAGGGAATGGTTTGCACTGTAATCATTCGCTTTGCTAGCCTATGATTGGTCATACACAAATTACACGAACACTTTACATGGCACATTAAAACCTGTGAACTAACCGACATTATTGTTAACAAAATATTTTAGGCATGTTTTTCAGGTAATTGACCATGAGGAAAAGGGACTTGGGAGAGAGGTTTCAGCTTGCACAGGGTGGTGTCGTCATGGATCGAGTCTTGTCAGTCATACGCCATTTTAGTATTTGAGTCATGTGTTTCCAGACAATTTCCTAATTTCGGACAATGTTATGTTAATTTGAATAATTTATGACATCATCCATCCTTAGATGGTATCTATATTAAGTAAATATTGTGTGTTGCTCGAACCTTGGGTTTGAAAACCCTTCAAATCACATCCCCGTGTTTCCGCCTTGGCGGGGTGTGACATCCCAGCCACTTTGAAACTTTGATCTAAAGTGGCAAAACTGTTTTTGACACTAGTCATGTGATTTGAGCAACCTGGGTCTATAAACCACATGTTGGGATTCTCAGATTCACATGCAAGTGCCATAAATAAATAAATAAATAAATAGGGAGTTTCATCTTCTGCTGCTTGATCTTCTTCTGATCCGGCTGCCACCTTAGCTTGTTCTTGACTCTCATCATTGAACAAACATTCTCTTTTCACATGTCCAAACCTATTTCAATGATAACATTGAGGACCTCTACTCCTGTCCTCATTCATCCTTCCTCGACCACGTCCTCTGCTGAATCCATGTCCTCGGCCTCAAGAATTCTGATTGAAATTCGACCTTCTATTTGGTTGCATAGCCTGCAATGCCTGCTCATCTAATTTATCTTTCTCAGTAAACTTTGTTTCTCCAGATCTAACATTCAGTGTTTCTTCCTGGGGCTGCAGTGATCCCATCAACTTGACTGGTGACAGGATGGTTAGATCATATGCTACCTCAATTGAAGGTACCACATAATCGAACTTTGCTGTCAGGCTTCTGAGAATTTTCTTAACTATCTTCGGATCTGGTATTTCTTCACCATAAGCCCTTTGTTGACTTACAATTGCCATTACTCTTGAGAAATAATCACCTGTCATTTCTCCTTCTTTCATATTAAGATTCTAAAACTGTCTTCTCAAACCTTGAAGTTTGACAGATTGGACTTGAGAGTCTCCCCGGAATTCCATCTTGAGAATATCCCATGCTTTTTGGGATGTTTCAGCAGCAACAATTCGTGAAAACAAAGAATCATCTATACCCTGTTTTATAACAGACATTGCTTGAGCGTCCCTTTTCATTTCTCTCATGTGTTCTCGGTTATCACCATTACAAGATCCCACAGATACTTGGATCTCAGAATTGTACTCATCCTCACACTCCAATATCCGTAACCTTCACCCTTGAACATAGGAAAGGGAGTAAGATTCGTATTGTTTGTATTGTTGTTTTCCAGCCATGACAATAGTGTTAGACATAATTCTTATTTCCACATTATATCTATTATATCCTAAGTATATGTTACATATTAGTATATCCTAAGTTTAGTCAAGAGTCATGTATGTTTGTTATCTAACCGGTATGTCGGTTATAAGGGTCAAGGGGACACACCCCTTCATATGTATAAATACCCTAACACTTGTGTCATTTGAATATATAAGTATTGATTTCTAATTTCCATATTCTCTCTCAAATCCTTTCCCTCATTTCCGATCCTGCGAACCCATCATTTGGCATCAGAGCAAGAGTTTAACAATTGTTCCATCATTCAACAAAGAACAGAAGAACACGAAGAAGAAAAACCGGAGAGACACGATCCTCTGTTTTTTTTCTCAAAATAGAAATCCGACACAGAAGTGTTTATTTGTTGGAACGATCATTCATAAGCCATATCAGGATCAAGAGAAGATCAATACACAGAGTTATAACCGTTTGAAGATAAAGAAAACAGAACCGGACAATTTTTCCGGCGAAACTTTGTCTTCTCCGGCGAGTCACCGGAATCAAAGAACAAAACGTTTTATCACTCCAAACGGTTATATCTATCCCTGCCTATTAGAATAATCATAATCGAATACAAAACACTTAATCTAATCAAGAAAAATCAAATTTTTTTTCAATACTCTGTTTTCTGTTTGTATTTTGGTTCCCGCCAAAATTCGTTTATAAACAAAACCAAGTTTTATACTTGGAAACTTATTTTCTGAACATCACCAATACAGAACAGAATCATTTATAAAGGAAAACATCAAGATTCTCAAGGATTAAAGTCTTTTCTGTTTAGAAATAAAAGCCGAAATATTTTTCTTAAAAACCATTCGTATTCGATTATTAGAACAAGTTATTGGAACTTGTTAGAAAGGATCCGACATCATCAGAAATTAAATCGGATCATACAAACACATAAGGGTTGAAGTGTTTGTTATCGGGCAGTAGTGTTTTTGTTGAAGAAGGCATAGTTGACTTTCTGAAGTCAACGCTTACAAAAAAAAACACACACAAAACAATAAGAGGGATTATTATAGTAAGTTGTAATCAGTGAAAGTTCGGGTTTCTGTTCACTGATCCGTAGACAACTTTTGAAGTCAGAAAATTAGTAAAACAAAGTGAGTTTGTTTATTTAGAAGGGTGTTTATAGATTGAGTGTTATTAGAAGAACACTAATCAAAATTGTTGGAGGATTAAGTCAAAAGGATTGACTTTAGAAATTTAGTTGGAGGAACATCATTGATACACAAGAATATTATAACGAAGATCTCGATACTTTGTTAAGGCGCCTACGAAATATCAAAGACCTTTGTTACCAAATAATATTTTAGTATATCGATTTAAGTTTGACGATTTGTTGAACAAAGTTCCTAAAAGAAGCGTGGGTAGTCCATAATTAGATTTGGACAATAGGGAAGAAAAAGAGTAAAAGTCCGCAGAAGACTCCCATTAAACCCACAATGTCGACACCGAAAGAGACAGTCACGAAGGAGACTCTCACTTTCAGCCTCCAAACACCGATGTTGACATCTACAAATTACACGATTTGGGCTGTTCGTGTAAAGGCAATATTGAGTGCCAACGGCCTTTGGGAAGTAGTGGAACCCACAGAAGGCACGTCGACAGTAGATGCAAAGAAGGATAGGACAGCGATTGCCTATCTCTTCCAGGCAATTCCAGAAGATATGGTGATGCAAGTGGCGTCACACAATACAGCGAAAGAGATTTGGGATGCATTAAAGACAAGATTTATTGGAATTGACCGAGTCCAGAAAGCAAGACTTCAATCATTACGCACAGAATTTGAGATGATAACGATGAGAGAGACAA
Organism: Ambrosia x helenae; assembly: GCA_030844895.1. Lineage (NCBI taxonomy): Eukaryota > Viridiplantae > Streptophyta > Magnoliopsida > Asterales > Asteraceae > Ambrosia > Ambrosia x helenae. Next base: position 47,427 of record JAUTDX010001822.1, on the reverse strand, counting down.
AGACCATAGACCAGTTTGCTGGTAGGTTAAGTGCGATTAATACAAAGTCAAAAACCCTAGGAACGAAATTTGAAGAGTCAGTCTTGGTACGAAAATTGCTGGACTCCGTACCAGAAAGGTTCCTACAGATTATTGCGTCCATAGAGCAGTACTCAGATATAGATTCCATGACGTTAGATGAAGCGCTTGGAAGACTTAAAGCTTACGAAGAACGTCTCAAGTCAAGAGATGAAAAGAAATATGGACCCGCTAGTCAAGAGAAGCTGTTATTTACAAGGCAAGATAGAAGGCCTTTCAGCAACAATAACAAGAACTACAATCAGAATCGAGGTAGACAGAACTTTAGAAAGTTCAATAAGAGTCAAAGATATGAGAAGAAGAACTTTGACAGAAATGGCCATCAAGATCACAAAGGTGATAGAAATCCCACTAAGAATAGTCATGACGACAGTAGTTACAAGCCCAGAAGAGATGGCAGCAGTATAAGATGTTACAACTGCAATGAATTAGGACATATAGCTCCCAAGTGTCCTAAACCTCGAAATAAGCAAGAAGAATCTCACCTAGTAATGGAAGAAGAGGATCCCACATTACTTATGACAGTTGGTGAAGAAACAAAGATAGTTCTTGAAGAAAAGAAGATAATACCAGAACGTTATCGCAATGAAGAAGATGTAAACGAAGTATGGTATTTAGACAATGGTGCAAGTAATCATATGACAGGAAGACGCTCCTATTTCACAGAGTTAGACGAAAAGATAGCAGGAAGCGTAAAATTTGGAGATGGATCATGTGTTAACATCAAAGGTAAAGGCTCAATAGTATTGGAATGCAACAATGGAGAACAAAGATTAGTCACAGAAGTATACTACATTCCAACACTCAAAAGCAACATCTTAAGCCTCGGGCAAGTCACAGAATCAGGTTGCAAAGTAATTATGGAAAACGAACACCTATGGATTTATGACGCCTACAATAACCTATTGATGAAAGTCCCAAAAGCAAAGAATAGACTCTACAAGGTAAAGCTCAGAATAACTAGTCCAATTTGCTTACAAGCTAAAATAGATACACCTGCATGGCTATGGCATGCACATATGGGACACGTGAACTTTGATTCACTTAGACAATTAAGCACAAAAGGAATGGCACATGGACTGCCAAAGATCCAGCACCCATCTCAAGTATGTGATGCATGTATTACGGGAAAGCAAAGCAGACTTCCATTTCCCTCTCAAGCAAGTTTTAGAGCTACAAGACCTCTAGAACTCGTACATGCAGACTTATGTGGACCGATTACACCCACATCATTAGCAGGCAACAACTATTTCTTCCTGATAGTTGACGATTATTCAAGATTTATGTGGATCTACATGCTTAAGTCAAAAGATCAAGTGTATGAAAATTTCAAGAAGTTTCTAAGCGAAGCTCAGACAGAGACAAGTCACATGCTCAAAAGACTAAGAACGGATCGTGGAGGAGAGTTTACTTCAAAAGCTCTTACCACATATTGTGAGGATAAAGGAATCCTTAGACAGCTTACAGCACCTTACACACCTCAGCAGAATGGTGTAGTAGAAAGAAAGAACCGTTCAATAATGAGTATGACCAGAAGCATGTTAAAGGCTATGAACGTACCATAGAACTTATGGGCAGAAGCAACAAGACAAGCTATTTATATCCAGAATCGGTTACCTACCAAAGCACTCAAGGGTATGACACCCTACGAAGCAGTAAAAGGCAAAGCACCCAATATCAAGCACATTAGAGTATTTGGATGCATAGCATACACTAAGGTAACAACGCCCTACTTAAAGAAGTTAGAAGATAGAAGTAAGAAAATGGTACATCTAGGAAACGAAAATGGTTCCAAAGCCTATAGATTATATGATCCCATAGAAGAAAAGATACACATTAGTAGAGATGTCCAATTCATAGAAAACGAACCATGGGATTGGAACAACAATTATTTGAAAGAAGGAAGCAACGACGAACCATCTTGGACAAGATTCGAAGTTTATGGAGATCACGAAAGTGAAGCTGTACAAGAGCAAAGTAATGAGGACAATGAAGACAGTGAAAGTGACAACGAATTCTTTAGTAGTCCAATCATAGCTACACGAACTCCAATAACAATACAAGAAACGCCGACAAGTGATCCAATAGCTGAATCAAGCACTCAAGAGTTAGAAGACTCACCAGGCTCCCAACATAGACCAGTACGAGCCCTTAGATCACTTAATGACATCTACGCAGCCACACAGCCTCTTAGACCAGAAGAATATGAACATCTGTACTTAGCTTACGATGAAGAACCTGCAAATTACAAAGAAGCAGCAGATTACCCACAATGGATAGAAGCAATGCAAAGCGAAATAGACTCAATAGAGAAGAACAACACTTGGACACTGACTACACTCCCCTCAAGTCAGAAACCAATAGGTCTAAAATGGGTATTTAAGGTCAAGAGAGACGCAAGTGGACAGATCACCAAACATAAGGCCAGATTAGTAGCAAAAGGATACGTACAACAAGAAGGTATAGACTACAATGAAGTATTTGCACCCGTTGCAAGAATGGAAACAATCAGACTACTATTAGCATTGGCAGCACAGAAAGGATGGCAAGTACATCACTTAGATGTAAAATCAGCATTCTTACATGGTGAATTAAAGGAAGATGTCTACGTTTCACAACCAGATGGATTTGTAAAGAAAGGAAAAGAAAATCTAGTCTACAAGCTAAAGAAAGCTCTATATGGTCTGAAGCAAGCACCAAGAGCATGGAACATAAGGCTGAACAACATCCTAAAGGAAATTGGATTTAAAAGATGTCCACAAGAGCAAGCAGTATACAAGAGAACTTCAAAGGAGTCAACGATAATTATAGGAGTTTATGTCGATGACATAATAGTGACAGGAAGTTCAATCAAGGACATATCAAGCTTCAAGAAAGAAATGCAAGGCAAATTTGAAATGAGTGACTTAGGACCACTCACTTACTATCTAGGGATAGAAGTACGCCAAACACAAGGACAGATACAATTGAAGCAATCAGCCTACGCAAAGAAAGTTATCAAAGAAGCCAGACTAGAAGACTGCAATCCAACAAAATATGCAATGGAATCAGGTCTAAAGCTCACTAAAGAAGATGAAAGTGAACCAGTCAACGAAACAGAATATAGAAAGCTAATTGGAAGCTTAAGGTATCTTACACATACCAGACCAGATATCACCTACGCAGTTGGATACATAAGTAGATTCATGGAGAAACCAAAGACAACTCACATGAAGGCAGTCAAACACTTGATAAGATATATCAAAGGCACATTGAATTATGGAATTCAATACAGCAGAAGCAAAGAAGCAGAAATCACTGGATACAGCGACAGCAGTTATGGAGATCAAGACGACGGAAAAGGAACAACAGGAACAATATTTTGCTACAAAGATTCACATATCACATGGACAAGTCAGAAACAAAGTACAGTAGCACTATCATCATGCGAAGCAGAATTTATGGCAGCTACATCAGCAGCATGTCAAGCAATATGGCTACAAGGAGTACTCAGCGAACTCACAGGTGAACAACCAAAGAAGATCACACTACTAGTAGACAACAAGTCAGCAATACAACTTATGAAGAATCCAGTATTTCATGGAAGATCAAAGCACATCAACATAAGGTATCACTTTATCAGAGAATGCATAGAGAACGAGCAGATACAAGTTGATCACATCAGTGGAGAGATGCAGAAAGCGGATATACTCACCAAGGCACTACCAAGAATAAAATATCTCGAGATGCGACGTCTCATAGGAGTTGAAGACCTTGGGTAAATCAAGAATTAAGGGGGAGAATGTTAGACATAATTCTTATTTCCACATTATATCTATTATATCCTAAGTATATGTTACATATTAGTATATCCTAAGTTTAGTCAAGAGTCATGTATGTTTGTTATCTAACCGGTATGTCGGTTATAAGGGTCAAGGGGACACACCCCTTCATATGTATAAATACCCTAACACTTGTGTCATTTGAATATATAAGTATTGATTTCTAATTTCCATATTCTCTCTCAAATCCTTTCCCTCATTTCCGATCCTGCGAACCCATCAAATAGAACACTCAACTCACCAAGCTCTGATACCACGTCTTGGTATGAGCACAGTCAAAACAGACTAAAAAAATATGAATAAAGATGAACACACACTTTGATCAGCACAAATTTCTCTCTTATTATTGATTAAAACGTGAGTACATGAAGAAAATATGAAAGCAAACATGAACATTAAATAACACAGACTCAAACGTAAACTTGCATGAAAAGTGGAACTACCCACATGACTCGGACTATCAAACTGCATGCCAAACGGCCTTATTGAATTCAAACCTTTTGAGAGAATCTCATGCATGAAACCAGAAGAGGGAAATTGTGTTACTCATCAACATCTTCTTTAGTGGTCGGAATATTCACATTCTCAGGTTTAGCTTCTCCGACATCTTCTAATATGTTTGTCACGATCAAACCCCTCACATCTTCTTTAGTGCTTGGAATATTCTCATTCTCATTCTCAACTTTAGCTTCTTGCCCATCATCTAATTTGTCTAATGCGATCATAACATCTGCATTTTCTTCAATAGTCGGGATATTGTGGTTCACAAGTTTAGCTTCTCCGACATCATCTAATTTATCTACCGCAATCAAATCCTTCACGTTCTTTTCAATACTTGGAATGTTTCTGCTACCGGAAATTTGGCAATGCGTGACCTCCCCTCCCTGTAATATCAACGCCTTTTCAAGTTCTTCAACGACTTTAACCATACCAGGCCGATCCTCTGGATTCTCCATCACACATTGGCACGCGATTTCCGCATAAGTTTCCAACGCCTGCATTTCGATTTTATGTCGGATATGGATGTCAACGGTTTGGCGTAACTTATTCTGTTTCATCTTCTTTGGTACCAATTCAGAAACATGGTATATTTCACAAGCCTCATCTGTATCTGGCACATTCCGAGAACCACACAACAGCTCAAGCAACAGCATACCGAAGGAATAGACGTCTGATTCCTTCGTCCGTTTCTGTGCAACTCCATAAGAGTATTCAACACTCTTGTGCGCTTTTCCAGGCATGATTTTCGACAATCCGAAACTAGAAACCTTTGCTTCCAATTTCAATGAATTTGTATCTAAATTCAACAGGATTTTTGAAAATGTGATGTTACCATGAACGATTGTGACATCGTCAAGACCCGTGTGCAAATAACACAATCCACGAGCAGCACCAAGACAGAGCTCAAGTCGCTGGATCGTGTTGAGTCGTTCCAGCCGGGTACCTCCTAGGTTCCCACCCGCTACATACTCGTAAACGAGTATTAGTTTGTCACTCTTCTGGTCACAAAATCCTAGAAGAGCCACAAGATTCGGATGTTGGCTGAATCTAGAAATAGTTCATGTTTAATGTGAGCTAGGTTAATGATGTTTAACTTCTTCAACGCCACTAATTGATCTTCAAACTTTCCTTTGTACAATGTTCCATAGCCCTGACTCTCGAGTTTCTCACCGAATTGGATCTTATCATATGGAATTCGAAGGTGATCCAGACCATCTCCGGTTCTCGACATAACTTTGGAGTTTTTCCGGTCACCGAAATGTTCTAAAATTGAAGCGAAAACTGGAAAGAATTACTATTTTGTGATTGAAGATGTGGTTGTTAGAAAGAAAGGAGCATTGCACTGAACATCAAACAGGGAATTAAGATATATATACTGCTACTAATCGCATAAAGAAAGACTAAATGTGAATGGAATCGGATATTAGTTAGAAACACTAAACGTAGATGGGATCTGATATTAGTTAGAGAGAATCATGTAATGAGCTTAATTTTTTTTATAATGCAAGAAACCGTTAGAATTAAGGCGGGTCTGAAACCAAATGAGAACCACCAAGTATAAGAAAAAAAGAATATATAAAAATTTGATTATCATGTGAGGTTTTAAAATATCTTTTTAAGCTAGTTGTATTCCTTACAGATATTTAAAGTTCGAACATATTTTCAATTAAAAGAAAAATGAAACCTTAGTACTCCAAATTCATGTTCAGAAATTGTCGATCATCCTAAGAACAATGCGATGCATAATATCAAAATAACATAAAGGTTTTAAGGTCAAATATTATATTTGTTTTATATATATTATAAAATACTCAAACAAAACGTTGACAATTAATCATGTGATGTGCGTATAAGCAGGCAGGTTATATGCTTAGCATTTAAAGTTCGAGTTGAACAATTTTTATTGAATACAACTAGTTATCACTACTTTTATGTTTTGGTCTTTCGTTATAAATTTTTGCACGTTTCAATAGGAATAGGGAAGATATTGATCGATTGAATAACATGTTAGATTGAATAATATCATTTGCCCCTCATGGCCTCATGCTAAGGCAAAATCCAGGTGTGTTCAATGGCTTTGTAAATATATTTAGGATCTGGTCATGAGTACTAAAACTATGTGAGCTTTAAGAAATTTACAAACAACTTTTGTTCTAAATGAACATCACATATATTTTTTTCATGCTATAAATATTGCAGAAATAGAAGTAGCACCGAAATTACGATGTAAAAGGACTTGAGATGAAGGCAATTCAACCCCAAGATCTAGTAGTAACGAAAGTATCACTTTTTTTTTTTTGAAAGGTTGTATTTCAGCGGTAAACCCTTTGATAGAAAGTCACCTCTGCCCAGAATCGAATCCTTCCCCACACTGGTTTCTCCTTTCAAACCCAATAGTTATTTTTTCAGTGAAAGAAGGAATCGAACCTGAGACCCACAGGTAAGAACCCCACAAATGTGAGTAAACTTTCCCACCTCTATTGTGACCACTGGGCTACAACACCATTAGCACTAAAGCATCACCTATATATATACTTTTGCAACACGAAACTTTTCATACAAACTAGAAATAAACAGAACTAGAAATTGAGTTCTACAAGGTTTATATAGTCAATGGTTAAATGACAAATGAGTGAAAAAAAAAACATGTAAATTTTTTTATGTGAATAATAATTAATTAAATGAAGGAAAAAAAATCTTACATATTCAGGGAGGCCCATCTAAATGTGAGAAATCAAAACTAAAGACTAATAAACCTCCCCCCTACTTCACCACCACCGAAGTGAACCCCCTTCTAGAACCACCAGACCTAACTTTCTCTTCCACCGAGCCTACAAAACTCAACCACCTGCAACGGTCAGTTTTCAAATCCTATCCACCCCCTCCTTCCCAATCGCCCCTGAAGAAGTAAATACCTCTATCAGACCTTCTTTGAATAGGAAAGAGTAATGATCCGGCTCTCGATGATCCGAATGAATAGAAACTAAGTGCCTGCAAAACAGAACACCGTTAGGACTCGTCACAGGAAGGGGGGGTTTCCTGTGACCACCCTCCGGCGTGAGAATAAGTAATTGTATTTGGGGGAGAATAATGTGAGAGTTATCAGAGTATATGTGAATGAATAAATCGCTTACCTTTCATCTGTTTATATAGCTTTGCTACCTTTCTCGTTACCGCCTCTTCGGGCTATCTCCAGGAACTGACTTCCCGGTCTTTATGGAGATAAGCATTATCTCTTATTCGAAGCTTCTTTCCCGAAGACCCGGGTGTCAAGTTAAATTGACCATCTTATCGATAACAACTCAACGGATTGGGCCTAAAGGACCTGAATCTGCTAATGGGCCGGCCCTATTGAATTGCTTTGGGCCTTTAAGTGGTATGGGCTGATCCATCTGGATTGGGCCTACCTCGTCATGTCCCCCCAAGTCTAGTGATAAGCAGACTTGGTTATTACTAGGCTTTAAAAAGAGAACTAAAAGAAAAGATCAATAAGTCAAATGTGGGCCTACATATTCCAAAATGAAAAATCTTTTTGGGGAATAGTGCCGCATGGTTGAAGCACGTTATATGACGTCACCCTGAGTTGTCGCTTCAGCCGTTTTACCAGTCTGAGCATCTCAAGGGTGTGACTGTTGGCGGTTCAATTTAAATTTCAAAACCGTCCACCTCAAACGTCTATAAATTAGCTACAAGCCAGGAGGGTTGAGGCAAATATTCACCTTAACTGATTTTCATCAAACTACCTCGCAAATGGCTCCGAAAGCTAGCACATCACACCATGAGTGTTGCCCAGATACTAGTTGGTCGGTAACGGCACTAAAACCCTTTCTTGCTGAGTGGCGTATCTTGCCGGAATGGAATCCTACTTGCCCGGAACCCGAGGATGTCGCTTTTCCCTTGAAGGCTGGGAAGATTACCCTGTATGCCGAGTTCTTCAAGTTTTGTCATTTTCGATTACCAGTGACCCAGTTCATGGTGGATCTGCTGTCGTATTACAAGGTCAACATTTCTCAACTCCACCCTTTAGGGCTGATCAAGGTAAAGCATTTTGAATTTTGTGCCAGGGGGTTGGGTATGTCCCCCAGTTGGAGATATTTCGGGTGCTGTATGTCCTTGTGTATAAAGGCGAATACTTCACATTTGATCGTCGTTCGGGTGCACCTTCCTGTATCAAGAATTCTCCTTCCAACGTCCAGGACAAGAACTGGAGGCGAAAATTCTTTTCATTGATGAGCGTGTGCTGCGGTGGTGGCTCCGATACAAACCCCAGAGGGCAAAACCAAGTTCGCTGATGAATGCCCTGCTGTAACCGTTTATGAGAAACATCCCCTGTATCTGGCTCTGGTGAACCACCCCACTCCATGCACCCACATACCCGACCGGGCTCTCGTGGCCGTTGGTATGAGTCGTATATGGGTGGACGACACCGTGTTTCCCGAGTATCGTCGTACGGATCAAGGTATGCATTTTTAACTTGTTTCTTATGGTGTTTGCAGCAGGGTTTGATTTCTGTTTTCCTATGCAGACGAGTGGCATTATTTTGATGCCATAGACCCAATTGCAGCCCCTCATCTGCAGGAGCATGACCGCCTTCTTGGGGAAGATGAGGCTGATGTCCTTAGCCAGACGGTTAAGTACTTTGTGATACCCGCCCCGCCTGCTCAGACTTCTCCGGGTCGACCTAGGGGTTCTATGCCCAGGAACGCTGACGCAAGTGGTCTTCAGACACCGGCTTCGTCACCTTTGGATCCAGACCTGTTAGTGTTGCCGAGCCTGACAACACCACCGCAGACAAGCAGAAAAGGAAGTCCCGGAAGAGGAAAGCTGACACCCCAGACGTTGGGTCGTTCTTGGAGAAAAGACGGGAACTACTGGCACTGAAAGAGAAATCACTTGGTAAGAGCTGTATACCCTAGCCTCCCGTTGTGTGCCTAATCTTACTTTCTTATTGACGTTGCGCGACGTGCAGGTGCTTGTTTGTTGGATGACAGTACTCCGATGCCGCAGGATATTACTCAGGGTACTTCCTCCATGTCTACGTCGGAGCAGAGCACAGATGTCCGAACTACAGGATCGTCTCCGGCCCTTCAATCCTTGACTACTTCGTCGACCCAGCCTGCTGCAACCACTGTCACAACGCACCGGCTGATAATTTTAGAAGAGCCTCAGGACACCATATCTATTTGTGTTACTTTTTCACCAAGTGCCACAGTCACTCTGCCCCCACCAAGTACTACCGTTGCATCACTGGCTGTTTCAACTATCCCGGCTCTGGCATCTACTATTCCTGCTGCGAAACCCGCTTTCTATTCTGGGAGTTCCAGCAGTACCCCTTTTGGGGATGTGGTCCGTGGGAGCTTCACCGAGCTGTTGTATGGTGTGCAGCATCACCCTGTGGGATTTCCCGGGGGTATGAGATCCGGCACTGTGCCTCTAGGTGCTGAGCTGACATGACCCTAGGAGATTCCTCACAATGAATATGCCCCTGGCATTAACTGGCATCCGTCCCTTCCGGACACTAGATATGTTCCCGGGTGGAAGATTGCTCAATCCACCCGATTGATTAGTCCGGACGTGATCACGCATTGGGCTGATCATGCCTTCCCTCCGGCGGAGCGTTACTATTTACAAGGGTTGGACAATGCCCAGCTTGCCGAAAATGCTCTCAGGAATAGTGTGCATGCTAGTGCTTCTTTTTATGAGGTGTTGCGCCGCTGGCGTTCTGATTTGGGTGACTTATTTGATACTCGTGTCTCACATAGCAAGCTGTCGACAGAGGCAGAGACCCTGATGAAGTCTTTAGGTGACTGCAAGCAGCAGCTTGCTGATCTATCAATTGTCCGTGAAAAACTTGAACGAGATAAATCCCGGATGGTTGACACCCATAATGAAGAAAAACTTGAACTGCTACGGGTCCGAGATCAGCAGGTCCGGCTGGTTTTGCAGCTGGAAGAGCGTGTGAAGCTACTTGCAAAAGAGCTGAGAACAGAGAAAGAAACAACGTCCAAGGGAAAAGCTGACCTGGAGAGATATGAACAGCTTGCTAAAGACATTGAAGCTTATGAGTCTCGTGCTCGTAGAGCAGAGGAGGAGAGAGATACTACGTTGCAGCAGCTTAACGAACATAAACGTAGCGCTGAGATTGCTACCAATGATGCTGCTGCCCTTACTAAACAATTATCAGCCAGCCAAGCCCGGGTGACTGAGTTGGAAGCTGATTGGGATTGGCTGATTTCGAAAGGCCTTCCCGCCACTTGGCGCTATGTCCGGGGGGGTGCTCAATACCAGCAGCGACTTAATGACTTCTACCGGACCGTTGTGCAGTCTGGGTACCAGGATGGTCTGATGCACGGGCACCGTATCGGGTCGCTTGGTAAAAACCTCCCAGTCGCAACGGATCATGAAAAGAAGGTTGAACAACGAACCTCCGAGGCCTTGGAGGCCCTGAGCAGCGATTCCTTGGATGTCATTGCTCAATTGCAGGGGAAGGTTGGTGATGAAGGTATGTCTGAAATCCAGGCCACCCTTGAACCGTTGGTTGCAAGCTCGTCTTCCTGTTCCTCCGATAGCGAGTGAATTAAGACTGTTATCTCTAATGTAATCCTTGCTATGTATCCCGGAACTGTGTACTTTTCTTTTGTAAATTTTCAATGTTAATGAACGATCCTTCTGGTTGCCCTATTTAGTGTAATCATTAATGTGCAGACTCAAGCAATAGGTCATAATGAGGTGTCATGTCTGTAATTAATATTTTGTAATCATGCTGGTGACGTCAGCACTGCAACGTAACCGTCACATCTGTGTGTCAGGCGGCTGTTGTCAGTGCATTGATTACAGGTGGTTTACAATCCCAATGACCACCCCTTCTCTTTTTTTTGTTTTTATATAAGGAGGTCTTCATATCATGCAACCGTACACCCTTTCACCTTCTCATTTCTTCTTCATGCCTCGTAAGTACGTTTCGCTCAAAAGTTTTTTGAAGGACCTTGACGCACTCGAAGCTTTGAAGGAGATGCAACGCTAAGCTCGTGAGATTGACATGTTGCATGAAGCTACACATCAGTTAGAGGGTTTCTATCCTCAATCAGATGAGTCCCACCTGCCACCGCCGTGTCGATTTGTTTATCGACGTGGTTTTAGAGATGTCCCTTCAACCTGGGTTAGTGGTGTGAAGCTTATTGAGGAGAAAGTTGACGATCATCCTCCTGTACCCCCTACCATTGTAGCTCCTGTGGAGGTGAAGGAAAACGTGGCAGGATCATCCAATGTGATTGCCACCAAACGTTATGGTCTGGTGTACCAACGCGGTATTGGACGCCCCTTGTCATCATTGCTAGCTTTGTCTGATGACGACGTATCAGCTGCTCCGGCGTCTGATAATGTTGAGCCTTCCAGCGAAGAACAGGCCTTTGAAGAGCCTGAGGTGTTGCCTGGGGTGTCCCAGACTTGGGAGGTGCCTTATGAAAAATTATGGATACTCCCCCCTGCCTACAACCCAGACGGTGAACTACTACACACCCCTGCAGAGGTGTTTGCCATCTTGGAGGGTTGTAATCCGTAGTGTTTATAATGTATGTAATAGCCTGGTATGGCTGGTAGTATAGCGCTATGTATGAATGGTAGGAAGTTATGTTTTTTGAAAGCCATGGATTTTTGTCCGGCTCCTACCCACATTTTGTAATTTTGCTTGTAGTATGCAAGTTAACTTAATGGAACGTTCGTGTAAGTAATGCAAATGCCATTACAGGCGTCTTATTATTAATCGGAAAATAAAAAACCGGTTCTTCCCGGGGTGTCATGGTTGCCTGCCGGGAAAACTTACAAAATGAAATACTACTTTAAAATGTTTACAAAATATTGCTATATGTAACATTTCTTGAGCTGGGCAGCATTCCAGCTTCTTGGGACCTGAATGCCATCTAGCTGTTCCAGGCGGTATGCTCCTTTGCCTAAATCTTCGACGACCTTGTAAGGCCCTTCCCAGTTTGGACCCAGCTTTCCTTGCGGTTGTTGCCTGCTGGCTTCGTTGTCTCTCATAACTAGGTCGCCTTCAGCTCCGCACCCTTTTGTTGTAATATTTTTCCAGCAGCCGCTTGTACCTGGCTTCCTTTATGTAGGCCTCGTCGCGCCGTGCTTCCAGGACTTTGAGGTTCTGTCGCAGCATCTAGTCGTTGTCGGATCCTTGACTAACTAGCCGGGTGGAAGGTATCACCATTTCTGCTGGAATCATTGCTTCCGATCCATAAGTTAAACAGAATGGTGTTTCACCGTTACTGGTCTTTGGCATTGTTCGGTGGGCCCAGAGGACGTGAGGTAGTTGATCCACCCAGGACCTTCCTTCCTGGTCCAGCCGCCTCTTGATTCCGTCCAGGATGCTTCTGTTGGCTCTTTCGACCTGGCCATTGCCTTGCGGGTGGGCAACGAAAGTGAACACCTGCTGAATATTCATGCTCTTGCACCAATCCTGTAAGTGTTTGTCAACGAACTGTGTACCATTGTCACTGACCAGGTACACGGGAATCCCAAAACGGCAGACTATATGTTCCCACAAGAACTTCTTGATGTTGCAGGCTTCAATCTTCGCCAGTGGCTTCGCTTCAACCCACTTGGTGAAGTAGTCAATGGCTACTATCAGGTATTTCAATTTTCCCGGGGCCACGGGGAAAGGTCCTACCAGGTCTATGCCCCACCTTTGGAACGGCCAGGCTGACGTAACTGGAATTAAGTTGTTTTTAGGGCGAAACGTCTGTGGAGCGTATTTCTGGCAACTGACACATTTCTTGAGTTCTTCGACGGCCATGTTATGCATCCCGGGCCAGTAATATCCTGCATTTGTTATTTTTGCCACCACTGCCCGTTGTCCCGCATGTATGCCACATATGCCCGCATGGATGTCCTTGATCAGGTACCGTGCTTCTGCGGGAGAGACACATCGTAGAGCGGGTCCTAAGTAAGACTTCCGGTAGAGAACCCCGGACTGAACCTCGTACTGCAGGGACTTGGTGCGGATCTTCATTGCTTCTGCCTTGTCTTCCAGGAGAACCCCATCCATGAGGTACCTTTTGATAGGAGTCATCCAAGGGATTTCAACCGTGTGAACCGAATGGATTTCTGATACTTGTGTAGATGGGTGCTTCAAGGTTTCAATGTGGGCATCTTTATCCGTGCCGGAAGATGCCAGCTTGCTGAGGGCATCTGCTATATCATTCTTGTGTCTCCGGACGTGGTGTAAAGTGACTTTTTTGAACTTTGCCATGAGTTCCTTTGTTTTATCTAGGTATTTAACCATCGATTCATCCCTTGCTTCATACGATTCGTTGACTTGATTGTTGACCAGTAGCGAATCCACGTGTGCATCTACCTTTGTTACTCCCAGGGCTAACGCCATTCGTAACCCTGCTAGCAACGCTTCGTATTCGGATTGGTTGTTGGAACACTCGAAGTCAAAGCGTAAGGCATATAGGAACCTTTGGCCATCCGGGCTTACCAACAACAGTCCGGCTCCAGCACCTTTGCTGTTGGAGGAGCCGTCGGTGTACAATTGCCAAGGGGCAGATTCTTCGTTCGGACCTTCTTCCCCTAACTGGGTAACCTGCTGGATATCTTCTCCTTCCGGAATCTCAGTCATAAAATATGCTAGGACCTGACCTTTTACGGCTGTTCTCTTCTTGAAAGCTATGTCCAGGGCTCCCAACTCAATTGCCCATTTTGCTAATCTGCCGGACACTTCCGGTCGATCCAGGACCTGTCCCAACTGAAAATTCGTCAAGACTTCTACCTCGTGAGCCTGGAAATAGCGGCGCAGCCTCCGAGATGCATGTACCAGTGCCAATACTAACTTTTCCAACATTGGGTATCGGGCCTCCGCTTCAGATAGGGTCCGACTGATATAATAGATGGGAGTTTAGCAACGATCCCTTTCGACCAGCAGGACCGAGCTCACCGCTCGATGGCCCGCTGCTAAATACATCTTGAGAACCTCCCCGGGCGGGGTGCCGTGAGCATTGGTAAGTTTCCGACGAACATCTTCATCTCTCCGAATGCTTTATCTGCTTCCTCAGTCCATTTGAACTTATTTTTATTTAGGCAATCTTTGAGTGTGGAGATGAACGGCAACGACCGTTCCGCATGCCTGGCTAGGAATCTGTTGATGGCTGCCAATCTTCCGTTAAGCGTCTGAGCTTCTTTCAATGTCTTGGGTGCGGGCATGTTTCGTATAGCCGCGACCTTCTCCGGGTTGACCCTGAAACCATCCTTCGACACGATAACCCCTAGGAATTTTCCTTCTTCAACACCGAACGAGCACTTTCCTGGGTTGAGCTTTATGTTATATTCCCGAAGAGTGTTGAATGTTTCTTCTATGTCCATCAGCATCGTGTCTTCTGTTTGACTTTTGATCACTAAGCCGTCCACATAAACTTCCAGATTCTTTCCAATTTGCTGCTCGAACGCTTGATCCATCAACCGTTGGTATGTTGCCCCGACGTTCTTCAAACCGAATGGCATTTTGGTATAACAATAGATGCCGGCATCCGTATGGAAAGCTGTCTTCTCTTCGTCTTCCTTAGCCATCTGAATCTGATGGTACCCTTGTATGCGTCCAGAAAGCATTTAAATTGGAATGGTGCAAGAGAATCGACTTTGAGGTCTATTACCGGTAGTGGGTAGGCATCCTTGGGGCATGCCTTGTTCAAGTCCTTGTAATCCACACACATTCTCCACGTCCCGTCATGTTTCCGTACCATAACCGGGTTAGCCACCCATGTATGGTATTTGGTTTTTCTCAAGATACCTGCTTCTTCAAGCTTCTTGACTTCCTGTACTACCGCCGCTCTTCTGTCCGGGGCCATGCTTCTTCTTTTTTGCGTGATGGGCTTAACATTCGGATAAGTAGAAAGCTTGTGTTCCGCTTTGGATCGAGCGATTCCAGTCATGTCAGCATGTTAGAAAGCGAATACATCCACATTCCGTTTTAGCAACTGCTTCAACTTCTCTTGTGTTGTCGGAGTGAGCGCATTCCCAATCGTGACGGTCTGATCAGGGTGTTTTGCACTCAAAACCCATCTCTTTGGCCCTCGGATTCCTGCCGGTGCTTGACGACAGGTCTTGTTATCAGACATAGCACATGTTCTTTCTCCGGAAACAGTGGCGACACCGTGGGGTGTTGGGAACATAAGAAATCCTCTAGCCGTGGAGACTAAAGCATCCATTCGTCCCAGTGTATACCTGCCGATAATCACGTTGTACTGAGATGTTGCCGGTATCACCAGGAAAGTTACCAGGATGGTCCGCTCTTTATAGCCGTCTCCCACTGTCACTGGGAAAGTCAGCTGACCCAGCGGCTCTACACTCTTCCCTGTGAATCCCCTTACCGGACCGTGTGCCGGTGCCAGCATCTTTTGATCTTCCATTGTCATTCTTCTAAAGCAGGGTTCATAAATGATATCTTCAGAGCTGCCTGTATCTACCATGATTCTTTTCATACTATAATCACCCACAGCGGCTGATATTACCAGGGCCTCCATGCTCAATACTTTGTAGTATGGGGGCACGGTCATAACTGCTTCCATCCATGGCTCGATTCTCTCAAAACGTCTCTTCGTACCGGACCTGATGTCCGACCTGACTGTGTTGATTTCCCTGGGCTTCTTCCCGGCTACCTTATCGTCCAAGTTTGAGGGACTTGGTTTAACGTCTTTGACCAGGTGGGCTAGCTTGCCTGTTCTGACGAAGTACTCTATTTGTCTCTTTAGCTGGAATCAATCGTTCGTATCGTGACCGTTTCCTTTGTGATAGTCACAAAACTTAGACTTGTCCTTCGATGGTGAATCTTTAACCGGTCTGGGAGTATTTAACCTCAGGTTTTCGGTCTCTAAAATCTGAGCCGGGGTCTTCGTGAGTTCCGGGTAATCTAGCTTAGCCTTTGAGACGGACTCTCCTCAGCTAGAGTATGAGTCCCTAGATTTATCCGGTCCTCGGGAGTGATCCCGGCGGTTTTCTCGGCGGTCATCCCTAGAGTAGGGCTGTCCTGACCGTCCCTTGTTCCTGGAACTGCGAGAATCTTGATTATCCGTTGCCTTGGCGGCTTCCTGCTTCTTTCGTACGGCGTGATTCATGGCAATTGATTTCTCCTGCTTTACGTACGCCTTGGCTATGGTCATCATTTCATCATGGTCTGCGGATACCCGTGGAGACCATGGAGTTTTCTCAGCAACCCATCGTCATTCACACCCATCGTAAATGCTGTGCATGCATGTTCTTCCGTGAGACCCGGGATTTGCAGTCGTTCCTTGTTGAAACGGATTATAAAATTCTCTGATGTGTTGCAAAACACATCTAAATTCCTATATATTTTGTAGTCTTTTTCTAGCCTTTTTATTAATGTTTTATTAGTTTTAGGCTTGTAATTGTCTATTTTATTTATTTTAGCGTTTCATTAGATTTTTATTAGTTTTGAGTCATTTTTAGTATTTATTTATTTATTTTATATTTTGTAGGTGTTCATGAACGTTGGAGCGTAAACGAGGAATTTTGGTCGAGCCAAGAACACCCGAGTCGCGAACACCCAGAGCAAGCTAGGAGTATACTACTACTACTCATAATAATAATAATAATAATAATAATAATAATAATAATAATAATAATAATAATAATAATAATAATAATAATAATAATAATATAAAAATAAATATAGTTTGAAATTTGAGACCAAGTCTCGTGATGTCAAAGATTTGTCACAGCCCATATGGCCCAAAATTCAATTAGAGGGCTCCATAAAATTGGGAGGGAAGTAACATTATTAAAAATCGATAACAGCGGCACAGCAAGATATATTTTTCGTAGACTTCAAGACATCAGCCGCCATTAGAAGCAAAGAAGACAGCAGCCATATTGGCATTATTTGAAGTATTGGGATCAAGCTTTGGAGACTTGGATTTATTTATACGAAGTGCTTGGGTTCGACTCTAATACTTTTTATGTTTTTGAACCATTGTTCTTTCGTTTTATATTTTTCCTTAGTCATGTTTGCTATTTATTTTTATGTGTTTGACATGTTGAACATGATGAGTAGCTAAACATTTACGCTACCTAGGTCGTATTGATGAATATTTTGTGACTTTTGACGTTTGGTTTTGGATAATATATTTTTGGCTTAATGTTTTGGTAAAATATTTATGTTTTGTTGATAAAAATGCGTATGAATGCTTTTAGTAATCGGTTTGCTTGATTGTTGCTTTGCGTTTTTCTCTAGTTTGTTACTTTAGTAGTTTCAAGATCTAGAGTTTTGCGTGATTTTTCCATAGACTTTGTGTTAGTGGTTTAATCTAGAGGTTTCTTGTCTTAGATAACCCTATTAGTAACCTTGCAAGCCTTTGAAATTAGTGTTTTGCCACTCTTGAGACCGGGAGGAGATAGAGTATCGGTTTGTCTAGTTCTTAGGTTTTGGGTATTGGTGAGACCGGGAGGAGATCCTTACTTATTTACCTTAGTTTCCCTAGCAAATTCGAGTTTTTGTCAACAACCTTAGATAACTCCTTCACACTTTCGGGTGTGTTGAGATTAGCGAGACCGGGAGGTGAGCGAGTCTTTTGAGTACCTTAGCATTCCCTAGTGAGGTGAGACCGGGAGGTGATCCGAACTAGTAACCGGTGATTTACACGTCCCTTAGGATTTTCCAAGAGGTGTTAGTGAGACCGGGAGGTGATCTAGCATTCTTTAGGCTTTTCTTGAGTCAGGCGTACTCTTAGGAACCCGGTAGCCATTCCATTATCCAATTCCGAGCGTTGTGAGTTGCGGGTAGGATTCTAGACCAAGGTAGTTGTTTTCCATATTATCTCAGTTTCTCTCTAGTTTCCGAGCTGTCTGTTCTGCTTCATGTTCCTCTTTGTGTTTCTGTCTTAGTAGATTAATTGCTTTATTTATTTATTTATTTAGTTTAAATATAATTTTCTCAAAAACCAAATTATTAGGCTAGGAGTCGACAGAGGTTTAGTACCGAGAGTCGCTATATTGTGTCCACGGTTCGATATTCCGGACTTACTTGCTCTGCTACACTGCGACCGGTACACTTGCCGTTAGTGTGTGGTTTTGTAGGTTTTTCCATTTTTAAAACTTGACCGATTTATTTACTACACATTTCACACATCATTCTCCATTGATTCATTATCTCTTTGGCGGATATGCATGACCTCATCTCTGTACTTAGTGTGCCTTCTCTGTTGGCTGAACTGTTGTGAGAAGCCCTTCACAATTTCGTCCCAGTTCGCGATGGACCCAGGTGGCAAACTATCCCACCATACTCTTGCTGCGCCTACCAGCGTTTGGACAAACATATGACACCACGCTGGCAGTGGCCAATCCTTGGATGTTCCTACGGATTCGAAAATACTTAGGTGATCGTCCGGATCCCCTGTTCCATCATACTTACCCACTGTTGAAGGGAGCTTCAAATTAGGAGGTAGTGGTGCATTGGCTATTCTGGTTGCAAACTTGGAATAGGTCGCCATTGCGGGTGGTCTATAAGGTCTAGTGAGATCTTCGTCGTTGCTTCGATTCTCGCTGTCTTGTGGTACTACCAGGTTCTGCTGCTGAGGCCGAGGGGCGCTGACGGATGTGCCAGGGCCTCCGGGAGTGGTTTCATAAGTGAGACGTGTGCGTACATCGTTCAGCCTTCCGTTGGCGAATAACGATGGTGTCTCGACATGAGGGGCCCACCCCGGATAGGATGGTGCTGCGGGCTGATACATATACGGGTACGGGTACGAGTAGGCGCCCCTGCAGACGGGGTACACATATACTCGTAAGGTGGCATTGGGTAGTATGGCATGAAAGGTTGATTCCCCGGAGTGACCGGGGTATACGGGGGTATACTCGGTTGTATCAGAGTAGCTTGTGGCGATGAAGTCATAGCCGCTGAGAGCGCGGCCGAAAAGAGCGGTAGACTGGCTGCCGCGGTGAACCAGGAGGCAGACGGTGTAGGGGCGGATACCCGCGTGGCTGCGATGGTTGTGCTGGTGATTGGACGGGTGTAAGTTGGTGATGGGGCCAATCTTCCCGTGAAGGAGAACTGCCCCGAGTATCCTCCAGACGTTACTGGGGGCTGCGTATTCCTCAGCCGGGCATCAGACGCTCCCGAGGGGAACCCGGGGGCATGTCCATTACCCTCTTCTTCTGATTCCGAAGCGGTTTCTCCGTCAACCTGTTCGGTTGTAGGGCGCCGATTCTGATCGTCCTCTACTGGGCTAGTGTTCACTACGGTATTCTGGTTTGGAACCATTTTAACTTCTTGGACTACGAAACCGGTATCTTACTCCTTGCTTTGCCGGTCCCACGGATGGCGCCAATGAAGAAGTAAATACCTCTATCAGACCTTCTTTGAATAGGAAAGAGTAATGATCCGGCTCTCAATGATCCGAATGAATAGAAACTAAGTGCCTGCAAAACAGAACACCGTTAGGACTCGTCACAGGAAGGGGGGGGTTCCTGTGACCACCCTCCGGCGTGAGAATAAGTAATTGTATTTGGGGAAGAATAATGTGAGAATTATCAGAGTATATGTGAATGAATAAATCGCTTACCTTTCATCTGTTTATATAGCTTTGCTACCTTTCTCGTTACCGCCTCTTCGGGCTATCTCTAGGAACTGACTTCCCGGTCTTTATGGAGATAAGCATTATCTCTTATTCGAAGCTTCTTTCCCGAAGACCCGGGTGTCAAGTTAAACTGACCATCTTATCGATAACAACTCAACGGATTGGGCCTAAAGGACCTGAATCCGCTAATGGGCCGGCCCTATTGAATCGCTTTGGGCCTTTAAGTGTTATGGGCTGATCCATCTGGATTGGGCCTACCTCGTCAGCCCCCTTCCAAGCCCACCATAAGCCAATCGCCCCTCCTGACCATCATCTATAGCCAATCGCCCTTAGCCCCACACCCTACTCGCCTTCTTTTCCTTAATCGCTCATCTGCCCTACTCACACCCAATCGCCCTTAGCCTCACACCCTACTCGCCTTCTTTTCCCTAATCGCCTCCCGCCACCCCACCCCCTCCGCCTCCTCTTTCAAACCTCCAGCACCACCCCCACAACACCGCCTGTTGAGTTTTCATAATTATTTTTAAAGTAATAACATTTACAAAGGGTATGGAGTCTTGGGTGAAATGTTGTTATTATTAAAGTAATAACATTTATAATTGTTATAATTATAATTATAATAATAATAATATTATTGGGTATGGAGTCTTGGGAGTGAAATGACATAAATTTACAAAGGGTGTTATGCCATTTTTTGAAAACTAAGTCACCTTGTTCCTTTTATTAATAATAATAATTACTATATTAGAATAATAATAATAATAATAATAATAATAATAATAATAATAATAATGGAGTAAGGAGTTATGCGGGATTCCACTTAGAGGGTGGGTAACCTGTGGTTGCTACCCTCATCGTCTAGTATAGGGGTTTTGCTCGCTGGTTTCTTTGCCCCCCAACTCATCTCGAGTTCGGCGTTTAGCATTCGCACATGGCTCCTGCCAGAAAGGCCCGGAATGTCAAGTCAGGAGGTCCCGCGCAGGGCTCTGTTAGTGGTTTAAGGGCCTGCCCCTTTAAACATTTTCATGATTGTAAAGATGGTAAACCAGGGTCTGATGGTTTTTTTCGCCTTCTTGAACACATGCAAAACACTCACCTCAAGATAGAAAACCGAAGGCTATCTATGAAGGAGGCTATCTCGAAGGATCTGGACCTTTTTTTGGATGTTGGAGAAGTTCTCAGGGCAGGAGATAAATGGTTATGTTGGAGGTGCATGGTGAAGCATGCTCTTAGTAGGGGATGCAAGCATGACGATGAGGTTGTATCGTTCGCCATGGTCTCGGGAGATGTCGAAGATTTCATTGTTGGGATACGGAGACCACGTCAAGCGGTAGACGACGCAAACCTACGTCACCCAACCGGAATGGTTGGGGATGTTGCCCTCCTCGAGCGTGTTTTTCCCTCCCTATTCAAACTGTTAAAAGCATTCCCCCCAGTTGTCGTCTGATGTTTTCTCAAGTGTTAACAGGTGCCTTACTCAAAGTGGTGGCGTCGCCAGACTCGGTTGACAATTGGGTCCAATTGCTATTGCTTCCGCGGTTAACCCTAAGGGTGGTCAGACCGTCCTCCAGGCAAGAGTGAAGATCAGGGAACAGGAAATCTCTGCAGTGTAGTAGCATCATGCAAGCGCTTGTAGTATGGAAAGATGGGTCTGGGTTTGCGGACTTGGTCTCTTCCATCTTGGATAGCGTGGGGGAGGTTGCGGTACCTAGGGGAGATGTCAGAAAGGAAGAGGACAATGAAAGGGAACCTAATATAAAGCAATGTCTTCGAAAAGTCAGAGATGGACATTTCACGGCGGCGGTTAAGGTTTTGTGCTCCAGTGGAGTTGCCCCTCTATGTGAATCGACCATGAAAGCCCTCATTGATAAACACCCAGCGGTGCCGCCTCCATCCTTTCCTTCTAGCCCTATTGCCCTGCCCACTCTGTCTGTAGATGGGGATTGTGTGCTCAGATGTATCCGATCTTTCCCTAAAGGGACGTCTTGCGGCAGGGACGGGATACGGGCCCAACACCTGTTGGATGCTATTGGTGGCGAAGGCTCGGTGACTTCCTCGGGTTTGCTCGTAGCCATTACTGAAGTCGTCAATTTATGGCTTGGAGGGGCCTGCCCTAAGACACTTGCCGAGTTTGTTGCCTCGGCACCCCTCACCCCCTTATTGAAGCCCGATAATGGAATTCGGCCTATTGCTGTAGGGGGCATTTGGCGAAGGTTGGTTTCTAAGGTGGCAATGAAGAAGGTTGGGAAAGACATTGCCCAGTACCTGGGGGACTTTCAATTTGGAGTAGGGGTACCAAATGGGGCAGAGGCGGTGCTTCACAGTGCCAACAGGTTCCTCAACTCTTTTCATGCAGATGGGTCCTTGGCCCTACTTACAGTAGACTTCTCCAATGCCTTCAACATGGTCGACCGCACAGCCTTTCTCCAAGAGGTTCACCAGCGGTGCCCGTCTATCTATCCGTGGGTCCAGTTCCTTTACGCCCAGCCTGCTAGGCTGTATGTGGGTAATGATTGTATTGGGGCTACCACCGGAGTGCAACAAGGAGATCCTTTGGGGCCCCTTCTCTTTGCTCTTGCCTTACACCCCCTTATCATGCGGGTTCAGGAACACTGTAACCTCCCTTTTCATGCTTGGTATTTGGATGATGGGACGATTATAGGCAACGCAACTGAGGTTGCTAAGGCTTTAAACATTATCAACGTGCATGGGCCATCTCTGGGGCTTCATCTCAATATAAAGAAAACAGAGGTCTTTTGGCCGACGTGTGACGGGCTGAAAGTTCAGGACGGGCTTTTCCCGAGAGGGATTAGTAGACCAGAGAGGGGGGTTAAGCTCCTTGGCGGGGCTGTTAGCCGAGATCCTATCTTTATTGGGGAGTTGGCAGGGCGGCGGGCTACGGTTGCGGTTGACCTTATGAAACTCCTGCCCCACCTTAGGGATCCCCAAAGTGAACTCCTGCTGCTCAGATCATGCATGGGGGTCGCTAAGCTACTTTTTGGGTTGCGAACTTGTCAACCCCACTTGATGGTGGATGCAGTATCCCTTTTCGATGATGGCCTCCGGGAGGCTGTTGAAGATATAGTTGTGTGTGGTGGCGCATTCTTCGGGGACCTCCAGTGGCGCTTGGAATCCTTGCCGATGCGCTTAGGTGGTTTGGGCCTCCTTTCAGCTCGAGATGTTGGGGTTTATGCCTTTGTGGCGTCTAGAGCTCAGTCTTGGAAACTCCAGGATCATATCCTTCGAAATAGTGGGGTCATCGGGCTAGATTCGGACTATCAACAGGCGCTCGAACGCTTAAATGTCTATCTCCCGGACTTTGATATTGGCGGTTTTTCTAATAAGGACACCCCCCCAAAGCCACAAAAAACTTTGGCGAATGCTCTATTTAGCAATACTGCTCAAAGCCTGGGAGAAGTTTTTGAGTTGTCCTCTCGCCAGAAGGCGGTGATTGAATGCCTAAAGGGTCCTCATGCTCAGGATTTTTTGACCGTTATCCCAATTGAGGGTTTGGGTCAATGCATGTCCGCAGTGGAGTACAGGGCTATACTCAAGTACCGGTTGATGATCCCTATGTATCCGGAAGATGAAACATGCCCTATCTGTCGTAAAGCTTGCATGGATAAATATGGGGAGCACGCAATTCATTGCAAAGAGCTCCCTGGGTTCAAATACCGGCATGACTGGGTGAGAGACGTTCTGTGGGACATCCTGAGAAGAGCTGGGATTTCTGCCAAAAAGGAGGCCCCTGTAAATTTTCTCACAGACCCTGCGGAAGGGAGATCCACCCTGCGACCAGCAGATTTGCTTGTCTTTGGTTGGGAGAGGGGGAAACATGCTTGCGTGGACCTCACAGGGGTATCTCCTTTGGTTGGGTTAAGGGAAACAGGGTTTGTAGCTGGGCAAGCATCGAGGAAGGCGGAATCGAAGAAAGTAGATAAGCATGCTAAGGCTTGTGTAGAGAACCAACATGTCTTTATCCCTTTGGCCTTTGATACCTTTGGCTCCCTAGCGCCAGAAGCTATTCGTTTCTTGACCAGGGTCCAACGGCTTGTCCACAGCAACAGTTCATCTCCAGGGGGTCAAGGATTTGTCTTTGGTAGACTAGGTTTCGCTATTCAAAAAGGGGTGGCGGCGCAGCTTGTTGTCCGTCTACCTTCTATTGTGATGTAACTTCCGTATTTTGTTTTAACTGAAAATTAATTATAAAAAAAATTAATACTTAAAAAAATAAATAAATAAATAAATAAATAAGATAGCAATTCTTTCGAAAGAAAATTAAAGGTGATAAATCGAACAAAGGTTCCAAAAAATCAGTTCTTTATATTCAATAATCAACACAAACTAATCATAAGCATTAACCAAAGAACCATACATATAAACATATAAACGACCCTAACAACCTTACAGATGAAGACCAACATAAATAAAGTAAATAAACTTTTAAATTTCAAATTACAATATAATCCGGCAACCATTCTTCCCGTCTTTGAGTTTTGTCTTAGGACTTAAGCCATCCGGATCACAAGGAACATCAACCCAATTTACATTTATTATTATCATGACCCACCTAAACAATTCAATTTCTTAGGTCGTCTCACCAGACACGGACATACACAACTGGGTCAAAGGGAGCATCAAACCGTTTGTATTAAAAGATCATTTGTATTAGTTAAAACTATAGTTGAACAACTTACACATAGCATAGCGAATGCACAAGCTCCTGCAACTGATATGCAGAGAAACTGATATGATCGAGAAGAACATGGTAATGGGTGGTTCCCTAAATAAATAAAAAAACACATAATTCAGTCATCATAGCTTTTATTGTATATAAATTTATTGATTTGATATTTTGATATATAATTCAGTCATAATACTCACAATCGGTCCATTCTGAGCACAAAGGTAGAAGTCACCGTATTTAAGATGGCAAACTTTATTGTCAACAATCGCTCCTGCAAAACGAAAGAAAAGCACAAGTTTTTAGTTTTTGTTTGTCTAGTTATTCAAAATCTTAAAACTTTATAAATGAAAAACATATATTAGAAATCTGGTGGAACATTGTACTCGCTTACCCCGTCCCTGAAAATTATCATATTTAAAGGTACTTAAATACAAATCATTCAACCGTTGTCAACATGAATAGGTGCAGTAGCCCGCCTAATATGAGGAATCTCTTCAATTACATCATACGCGTCCTCAAGATCCTGCAAGTATCATTCATAAGGTTAATCTTTATTTTGTTGTATCTTGTGTATTTGTTACATATGGATTCAATGTGCCATACAGATTTAATATTTATCACTCCTTTTGCTTCAGAACACCTCTGTAAACCTCTGTGTAGGCTATTAATGTCATAGCGGGCAGAGAAGTTCACAATTGCCCAACACGTGATCTTCTTCACTGGCTCGACAAATGTCTGCAGCCCAATATTTAACTGTTTATACCAGCTATTGAAAATTTAAGTATTTAAAATCTCTAAATATTTATATATGAAGTGCTTGTTGTTGAACTTCCAACGATCTCCATGAGGAGAAAGCCTCTTCCATTTCCAAACTTTAACTGTAATGGATATAGTGAGTACTGTGAGAACATTATTATACAAAAAAACGGAGAATCTGTAACTAATATACACCTTTGGTGGATCCAAAATCCAACCCTTAACTTGGGTGAATGTAGTGCTAATTGTGATGTGAGTTGAGTAAATAACAAGATCTGCACTATAGTCACTGAGCTTCAATGCCTGCATATTTAAATGAAGAACATTATTTCCTACTCAGTATTCTTGATTTAAAGTAATATATTATAAAGGAAGCTTACACCCATCAAAGCACTCATCCGATCTTGTGGTTTTCGTCTGGATTTCTCAACAAGTGATGCTTTTTGTAAGTTTGATAACGCCTTGGCATAACGTTGTAAGGGTAGCAACTCACACAACTAAAAACAAAATAAAAAGAACGTAAAACATAATTAGAATGTATTTGTAAGATCAGTTTTAAAAGGGTACAATCATGAATGTTCAACGTTCACAAATGATTGTTCTAACTCGATAATCTTCATACAAAATTTCCCTCCTTGCATTCATACAACGATTGCTCTCTTTAAGTTCTTGTATACCAACATTTCAAGTGAAAATAAAAATTAAATACCAATTACCTTATCCAACCAAGCATATTGTACTCCACAACGTATGGATGATTAAGTTGGGATATAAATAAAATCCATCTAAAATAAGAACATATAAAAAGCATTTAGTTCACAAATTTAACCTAAAGACATAGAATTCACAAATTAAATAAAAAATAATAACAAAATAATATACCTGATTTTCAAAAACACACACATGGAAAACAGGAAATGCATAATTTTTTTATGGAGAACAAGAAAAGCAGCCATGTGTGTGGTCCTGATTTCCGTTGCCGAGTTCTTAACAGAGGGTTTTGGAAACGACGCATTGAAAAACATTCAATTGCATTCAATCAATCGAATTCAATGAGGGGGTTTCAGACGAGATGGAGTAATATGAGAGTTAGAAGAAGGATGCCTTGGAGACACAAGGGTAGTAATGGAAGAAGTTTTTAGTTTTAACTATAAAACCATGATAAAATTACAATCATACCCTCTAAGTGTCTTAATTGTCACTAACATCCCCATAATACCCTTAAATTTCTTGCTTAAATATGTTATACATGTTGCTTCTTAAGTTGTACGGAGGTGAAAATGACCATGTTGGCCATCACTCCTCCTTAATAAGATAATATAGATATACAAATAAAGGTAGTATAGCAAAATGATCAAATTTACATTTTAAGGACGTAGAAAATGAATTTTAGCTAATCAAAATGCCAAAATATGTTTTTTTTAGAGTGACTTTCTATGTACTGGACCGAATTGGTCACCAGGTTCATCGAAGACGATTACCTGTCAGATCCGCATCCTCGTCGCAATGTTCTATCGGGCCCCGACCGCCGCATTGTCTGACCTTCGCTGGAAACCATACTACCCCCCACACGATAAATAGCTGGGTAAAACCGGGTTGCCCTCCGAATCGAACATGCCTCGGTAGATTCTTTTTGTCATGGGGTCGTCTCGCACATTTTGCTACCGTCGGGAGTCGAACCGGCGTCTCCAAGGAGAACACCGCCCCAAACTACCAACTGAGCTAGGGTGGGGGATAAATGCCAAAATATGTAACTTGATGAAAATAATTAAAATATTGATTATTGTTATGTTAAGTACGTACTAATAGTATAAATTGCAAAGTAATTGGTAAAATACTTAATAACTCAATATTAAAGTTATAGGGATTGTTGTAAAGTGAGCCAATGCCTTAATGGGCAAGGGGGAATGAGTAAAAAAATCGATTTTGGCTCTTAAGCCAGATTTAAAAGGCCTCTACATTATTTTGAAATGATTTTATCAAATCAACTACCAATATGTATTAAAGAATTTAAATACTAAATATATTATTAATTATATATATATATATATATATATATATATATATATATATTATATATATAGGGTAGGGATCCTAAGAGAACCAACCCCTATTTGAGAACTGAGAGAACCATTCTGGGCCACACATTTCATATAAAGGCAAAAAAAAAAAAATTTTTTTTTTTTTTTTTTGCTTTAATCGCACATTTTTATGTAAGGAAAAAAAAAATTTATATTTTTTGAATTTTTTTTTCATTTATACATATGTGTATATGTCAATTATACATATGTGTATATAGCAATTATACATATGTGTATATAGCATTTTTCAGCTATACATATGTGTATATTTCAGTTATACATATGTGTATATTGCATTATACATATGTGTATAATGCAATTATACACATGTGTATACTGAAAAAAAAATAAAAAAATTTTTTTTTCTTACATATAAAGCAGCGATTTTTGCAAAAAAAAAAAAAAAAAAAAAAAAAAAAAATTTTTTTTTTTTGCCTTAGAGAAATGTGTGGCCCAGAATGGTTCTCTCAGTTCTCAATTTGGGGAAAGGTTCTCATTTGAACCAAATCCTATATATATATATAATTTTTGAACCTAGCTCTCGGGAGATCGGGGCATGACTCGTCGCCCACCTCGACCTCCCTTTGGGCAGGGGCCAGATAATAGAGTTGAAAATTATCACTATTACCTACAATTATGTTTTGAGAAATGTAATTTAAAAAAGTGGGGGATGAAAATCACCTTGCTCATGAGTCATAGTGATTGTTTCCCCGGCGTCCATGTAGAGAGTAGGGTCAGCTTGCTGAAGAGACATTGTGTACACTGCTTACTCAATGTTTGTTGGGGCATGTGTAGTCTGGTGCGCCTGATTAGGCCTGGGTCCAAGCAACCCTTGTCCGTGTAAGGACAAGGTGGTACATACCATGAATACTGTTTGGCTTGCGAGTAGGTATGGGGAGCGGCCCACGGGATATTCCATGGGGCATAGGGGAACGACGACCAGAAGCTTTGTTGGGTATTGTAGTAAGAAGATCGGCCACGGTTATAAGAGCCTCTCCCATGGCCGCGACCACGGGAGCGTCCGCGACCCCGACCATGTCCGACGAGTAGTCTGAATGAGTTTCAGTAGGAGCCTAGCGTGAGGATCCAATGACCAGGGCTGTTCTGACGGTGTTGGCCGCGTGAATGGCTTGTTATGCTTTGCGGATTTTGACTTGTACAAGCTTGGAATGAGCAGTGTAGAATGAAGGGAATGGTTCTTGTTGTTGTAAAATCATAGCCATGCCTTCATACTGATCATTCAACCCAGTGAATAATAGCAAAACTAATCGGTCATTGTCTCTAGGTGCGTCCACCAGAACTTTGAGTTCTTGGAAGTAGCTAAGGAAACCTTCTAGACCTGTGTTGAAAAACTTGTGAAAAATGTGAATGGCACAAGAACTTTTATTATCCTAAAAATATGGTTCAACGGAAATCTAGACATCATAGGCGGTAGAGTTCGGTTTCATGATAGTGTAAAGAAGATCATTAGAGATAGTGTCAAATCGTTTATATATATTTAGAACGCTTAGTTTCTAAAAGTCATTTTTCTGATTTACTGATCTCAATATAAATTGAGGTCTGTTTTCTTTTCATAAAACACGGTGTCATTTTAGTCTTTGCAACGAATTGTATCGACTAATCTCCTGTTGTCCCGATTTTGATTAGATTGTACCGATTATACAATCCAATGTTTTCACAGTTTAGACGAGGGTTGAATGATTTACTGGTCTATCACGGCCCCAATCCGCTGTTTTAGGTCATTAATCCCAAGATTCATGACTTACCCGAATGTGATTATGACTCAACCCTTGATTAAGGTTCAAGTCCCTCTTTACGAATTTAACCTTCTATAAAAGTCCGAATTTAATTATGACTTAACCTTGATTAAGGTCCAAGTCTGTTTTCAAGCTAAATCTGTTTATGACTCAACCTTGATTAAGGTTCAAGTTTATTTCCGAACTAAATCTATTTATGACTAAACCTTGATTAAGGTTCAAGTCAATCTTTGTATCAACCCAGGATAACTCGTATCGTATATTGCCCGTTTTGCTAGCCCAACGTATAAGTTGGTGCTTCGCTCAAGGTCTTGCATGGTTCGCATCCCTGCCGTGTTAGACAGTGGACTACGTCCAAACGCTCCAGTTTGTTGTCCTCTTCGCTAGCCCAGCGTATTCTAGCTCGTGCCTCGCTCAAGATCTTGCATGGATCGCATCCCTGCCGTGTTAGACAGTGGACTACGTCCAAAATCCCCCGACACCTCACACTTACTAAGCCTTTATTACATAGGTTGTATATGTATTAATCATAAGAAACCCATGGTATCATATGTATAACACTTACCTGGCCAGGGTAAACAATCTGCATATGGTACATATGGACTTTTTATAATTAGTACATCACATCCTATGTAAGAAAAGCTTCAGTTCATGCTTACGTCCCTTATTTTACTTGGCAAAACCCTTCCTTGATAAATTGTTCAATGTTAGGTTTTTACCTTTATTCATTAAGAAAAAGCGATGTGTTTCCAATTTAATAAGCTTTGTGAGATCACACTCATTGGTATGATCACGCCTTCCTAAACATTAGTTTGGGATGATTACCCCCAACCCAGTCTCGATGTTCAAGTTAAGTTTGTGCATTGATCGTTCATTATTGTGAACTATGCGCCTTTCACATTTTGCTTATTGCTTGCATGTGCAATTACCACTCTTCAGGTGATAATTGCATACTAATGCACCTACTATGATTTCGAGCATGTACCTGTTTGATACTTGCTTCCGTGTTCCCTTTCGTTACTGATTCATTAGCCGAGTCGTTACTTGACTTGGTCCTTAGTGAGCATGCTATCAGCCGTGCTACTGAAACCTCTACAACCTCGTTTGGTGAATAATTTGATCCTCTCTCGATCAAATAAGATGTTATCATCCCTGTCACATGTATAATTTTAATTAATTAGTAACATGACATTTCAGTATTAGTATGCATCACTGCAATAATGATGTTAGAATTAATTCTTGTTATACGAGATTTTCGTTGCCATAATCAATCATTTGGATAGGCCCATGAGTACCTAACCATTTCCTTATCAAGCTTTTGAGATAGCGTGTATCTACACGATATCACTATTGATTACCTATAACAATTTTCGATCAAAACCGAGGTTCATTATAGGTATTACTTAACGGATTCCTCGATCAAGTCACGAACCGAACACCCTTCAACACTTTGAGCGCGCGGTTTGAGTCCAAGTATCCCTCCCGACACTCGGATCCCTCAAACCAATGGCTCTGATACCACTTGTAAGACCCTAACCCGTAATCACGCGATCAACGCCCAAATCATACGGGTTTGGACCTTACTTAAACCACTCCCAATTAAAACTTTGAAATTTGTTATAAGTCAACCCATTGAGATCAAATACATATTTGATTCACACAAATTTTTACATTTTAATAGTTAACACATATTTTAAGATGTTTCGTTTTAACGGGAGTTCCTTAGATTCTAGTGCGGAAGCTTGAATGAGTTATCGGGTGTGTTCGGCTCTTATCGCGGCTTGATCCTTGCTCCGGGACTTCCATCACATGTTTACCTAGAACCATTACACAAAGAATGGTTAGTGAGTGGTCAAATGAAACATTTAAACCAGTACGATAGTCATTACACATCGAAACGGAACGAACCAGCCCAAACGGCCCTTTATCGGGAGAACAAACTGTTGTAACTTATGCGCAGCAGCTGTTCGGATCGCTTTTACCCCTTCTAAAACCCAAAATCCGACTTCGACTTTCAAATGAGAATTGTTCTATGCTCCGAGAGCTTTCCAGGCATTTAAAGAAAACCTCCTAATGATTTTTCTACGATTTTATATGGAATTTTAAAGATCGTGCTGACATGCAGGTCTCTGTGCGCGGCCGGTCGGTCTAAGTGCGCGGCCGCGCACAGCTTCTGATCATTTTTTGGTGATTTTTAAGCATGGGAATCATGTCGCAACCGCATTTGATGATTCCCGAAGCCTAAGTATTGACTTGCCGACTAAATTAACCTTTGTTTGACTGAAATTATAGTCCGGTTTATGTCGCCATGATCCAGTTCTTAGTTTTGAATGTTTATGGCGAATCTTACCCAAGTCGACCCATTTAGACATTAAACTCAACCAAAACACATCGACTATGCGCAATGCGTGTAGTTTATGTTGTCAAGTCATTAGACACTTGATCAACTAAAGTGCTTGTCTGATTTGTTCATTTGGATTCCGTTATTAGATTTATCCTTTAGTAAATCTTTATAAATTCCCTAAATGCCTCTCCTAGCCAAATCTTTCGATTTAGCCATTCATGGCGACACTTCTTGATTCAAACCCATTGTTTTGGACTCAATGACTTGTTTAAAAACCTCTAAGTCCTTCCAGACTTAGATTTTCATCCTTTCTCAAGTTTTCACTTGTTTAGTAGATTCTAAGCGCATTAGAGCGTACTAGACATTCTTATGAACAAGACTCACCTATTTGACTCACACACTTCATGCGGGTGGTTTCATCCACTTGACTACTCGCATATGGCCATATCTTATACTACGGACTTACCCGGTAGTGTTGACCCATTCCTATACCTCTTGAATCTCCCTCAAGAAAACATGGCATCGCGTGCCATTCCATTCCAATTTATCCATCTGTGCAAAAACTCAATACCTATTAACATTCCGGGATCCAAAGGGTGTCACACCACCAATTGGTCCGTCTAGCTTTTTCTCTTAACTATAAATGCTTAGCATAGAAGCATCATGTACCGAGTTCAATTGATGCTCACAACATCATTTGACCCGTTTAACTATTTATTCATACAATCCTCAATCTTCAAGTTTTATTCATGAGTTTTAATGAAAATAACATTTTAACTCATTAGACCCATTTACAAAGATTTTTCCATTATCTAGTTAGGCGTCCCAACCGGACTTATGAATTTTATTTATTTAGGCGATTCTAGCCCATTACAAGCTAGTAACCCATATTCCATATTCATTTCGTGAGTAAACACCCATTCTTTACAATCGATATAAGAATTCATGATTCAAGAATATTTACAAGATCTTCTAGTTTCTAAGAGGCTTATTTAAGATAAGTCACTTACATTGTCCTCGTGTATGCCTTCCATGACCCGCTTAGCTCATTTGATCCGGTTTGTTCCAAGCCTCCACCTAGCTTGACAAGATCACTTCACTATACTCAAGATTAACTCAAGTTAGTCATCATATCAATTAACTAACTTCTATCATGAGTTTTCACATACCCAATTCATTATACTTATGTTTGGGTTAGTTTGACTTCTAGAAGTCAAACTACCCTTTTTCATGTTCATATGCACTACCCATAAGGCAATAATCATAATCATGAACTATCCTCCTTTTTTTAACATAATATCTATCAAGTTTAGTGCACAATCCCACTTCTCACTCAATCATCAAAATTGGTGAGAACTTAACATACAATACTTGTCTATAATTCAATTAGACATTTATACAAACACTTGGTGTGCATCATCTTTTGACCACCTATTTTCTTAGTTAACATATTGTATGGAAACCTCCATACCACCACATTCATTTTCAACATAAAGGTAGCATTACACATACCATCTATACATTTCAAGTATTCATGTTCAATATGTTTACACATTTATTTCCTCATTCAAGCATTTTATCAAACACTTGGTGTGCACTCACCAATTCCATTGATTTTCATGAGTTTAAGTTAGCCAAAGCATACCCATTTAGCTAAACATCACCATATCATGTTATCTAGACTTCTTAGTCTAATTTCTCATTATAATAACTCCTAAGAGTTATCACAACTACTAACCTTATGTAGTATCCACCTAGAGGTATAAACCCAAATTTTCACAAATTACATATTCTTATGAACATAGCAAGCACACATGTAAAATGCTATTTATACTCAAATTAAACATGTTTGGGGCTCCCTAAGGTTAGAGAAACCTCCATCAACATACACATTCACGTTTTTATAAAAACCCTAATTTTTCACCTTGATCAAAAACGAATTTAACATCAAATTGTACCAAATAAATGATACCTTTTGTGTAATAAGCTTGGATAATCCGGATTTTAGCTCATGCATCGAAACCCCTTTGATTTGGCTTGGATTTGAGCAAGAGTTTGATTGTTTAGGGTTTGTGGTTGAAGGAGATGAATCTCCTGACCATATACACGATACACACACACACACAATGTGTGTGTTTCTATTGTTTCATTTTATTTTTATAAAAACTCACTTTATCATTTTGGCAACTAAGG
This sequence comes from Ambrosia x helenae, assembly GCA_030844895.1. Lineage (NCBI taxonomy): Eukaryota > Viridiplantae > Streptophyta > Magnoliopsida > Asterales > Asteraceae > Ambrosia > Ambrosia x helenae. The sequence goes on along the minus strand of JAUTDX010001822.1, from coordinate 13,616 downwards.
CCCCTCAAGTTTAGTCTCGAGTTCACTTTTAGATTATAACATTAACTAGAATAGTTTTAGTAATGAGTTTAGCCTCGTTTATAAGATTAACAACATTGACTAGATTATTTCTATATTAGAACATAGTCCGTGTTCTCTATGTTCGAGTATTGTTTTATTATTTTGCTAATCACACCTAATGGCGTAATTAAGCGAAACGGTTTATTTTGGGGTGTTACAGTTTGATGATATAACAACTTGAACGGAGATTTCCCTTGAAGCAACGGAGTAGGCAAACAATTAATTAAGAACACGACCGAAGAAAATGCATCAACCCAAAAGTGAGAGGGAAGTTTGGCATGAAACAACGTAGCCAACCTTTTTCCAACAATATGGATATATTTATGCTCAACACACCCATTTTGTTGAGGAGTGTATGGGCACGAAATACGATGAAAAGTACCATTTTGCTCAAATATTTTACGAACACGAAGATTGGTAAATTCTGTGCCACCATCACTTTGAAATGTTTTGATTTTTTAGGAATTACGTTTGAACAAATGTGATCAAGACGGATAATATATCAACAAAATCGGATTTCAACTTTAAAGGATAAATCCATGTAAATCTCGAGAAATCATCCAAAAATGAAACATAATAAACAAAGGATTCAAGCAATTTAACCAAAGATGGACCCATAAGTCACAATAAATAAGTTCTAATGGAGAGGCAACCCGTTTATTATTAAAATCAAAAGGTTTCCGTTTAGACTTGGCAAGTTCAGATGGATTACATAGACCCGGTTCAGGCAAAACAGACATAAAAGAAAGACAACCATTGTTTTTAAGCAAAGAAACAATAACAAAATTGACATGACTAAGGCAGGAATGCCACAACTCAAATGAAGCTTTAGGACGTGACGTAGTAGACACTAACGTGTTGTTTGTTTTTTCTGAGGCAAAAAGTCTGCAGTATGCGGACCACATCTGCATGAGAAGAGGTGGACCAAAGGTCTGCAGTCTGCAAGAGGAAGACTGTTTGTTTTCTAACGTCTAAAGCGTAACCACAACCATAATCCACCACAAATATCCACAAAATCATAAACAAATAAAACAAACACACCAACACCTAAAAAATCGTCAAATCTTTCTGTTCTTCCTCTCTCTCTAAACACACACACACACTAACACAGTACCCTCTATTCTTCTTCTTTTTCTCTCCCCTCTCTCTCTCTGTCTCTCTCTAAACACATACAGACACACAAATACCATACCCTCTGTTCTTCCTCTCTCTCTCTCTAAAACAAATTAAAACACACACCTAACACCTAATTGGCAGCGGTAGTGGAAGGGAGGATAAGGATGTGGCAGCGGTGGTGGAGGGGAGGAGGGAGAAGCGACGACGGCGGTTGAGGGAGGAGGGAGGCAACGGCGGTGGTGGAAGCAGGCGGTGCCAATGGTGGAGGGGAGGAGGGGGAAGGGGATGGAGGAAGAAGGAAGAGGATGAGTATGAAGAAGAAGATGATCTGCCGCTGTGTGTTTTGTTGGGTGAGAAGAGGTAAAAAGAGGTGGGATAACATCTGCACCTGGAAGAGGAAGGGTACAGATAAGAAGAGCTTCTAACTTTAAAAAAACAAACGAGTGCCCGCCTCAAATGTCTGTCCGCGTCTACGCGACGCAGACATAGAAGGCTAGAAGCTCTTCTCACCAGAAAACACACACCACCTAAGGCATCATGTGTGTTGTGAAGAATATAGAGGCCATCTTCACGGAATCCCTTGGCTAGAGTTTGCTTGGTTTGATGATCCTGGATATAAAAATATGGGCGAGAAAAGACTATGTTCTAGTAATCATTTAGATAAACTATAATGAGAAATATATATATATGGTAGGGTTAAGATACAAAGGGTGTGTTTTGTGAGAAGTGTGGGAAGGATTAAGAATTAGCATGTAGGCATCATGTTTTGGATTTAGGAATGATGTTTTAGGTTGTTTTAACTTGAAAAACACTAAACACAACAATCTAAAACACAATCCAATGTATTATAGTAATCAAATTTATAAAAACAGCTAAAACACACTACTTAACACTTTAAAACACACTACTTAATGTTCTTAGCATGGTGTTTTAACTTTTAAGCCTAAAATACATTATTTTCGGTTTTTAATTGTTATGTTTGATATTTTTCTAGGCAAAACAATCTAAAACAACATGACTAAGTTCAAAAAATGATGCATACATATCAATTTTTAATCCTTCTCACACTTCTCACGAAATATTGACTTTGTACAGGAACCTCATCCTATATATATATATATATATATATATATATATATATATATATATATATATATATATATATATATATATATATATATATATATTGGAAAGCTAATAATCCTACATGTCATAATATTATGCAATCTCTTCTTTGAGAGATGCCACATAGGATGTGATGTGGCAACTCTAGACCAATTAGAAAAAAAGGAATAAATATGGTTTAAATATGGTTTAACCTAATCTACTAAATATTAATATTAAACCTTTATTATTTTCTCTCTTATGTTTCTTCCCGTAACTTTTAAACGTTAATATCTTTTATATACGAGATTTTTTAAAGAAAAAAATTACACCAAATTAACGAGCGTTTTATTATCTTTCCAACGAGTACCATAGTGCTATATAAAAAACGGAGAAAAATAACGACTATTTGTTGTAACCCGACATGTATTATGTCAGGTTTGGGATTAGTTTAAAAAAAATTGTAGGTTTGGGTCGGGCCTGAGATTAGGTGATACCCGACCCAATTACCCGAAACTACATACCCAAATACCCGAACTATATACCCATGAATTTTTTAACGCATCACATAATCCTTAGACTAATGGGTTCGATATTTCAATAAATAACTTTTTTTCCTTATTTCATGTTAGTTCTTTTTAGAATGATCGATTACAAACTTCCGAATTCATTTGACATTATATAATATTTTGTAATGGCACTAGATTTATACTCCGGCGCAGAGATTCGTTTTTTTATATTAGAATATGATAACTTATGGCAGAGATTTGTTTAAAATAAATAATAATAATAATAATATTCATTAATCATATATTGGCATTATGTTGTCATATTAGATATTTTATTATATCATATTAGATATTTCAACCTGGTACGCTCCAAAATAAAAACTAGTTTATTAATATATCAAAAGTTGTTCTATACATCAAAACGAGTCTTGAGTCTTTATTTGTAGGCTATGGTAGTTACTAGCCTATACATTAAATAACCCACATAATAACTAGAGACATAATTCTCTTCTATATTAAAACAAAAACACTTTCAGTGTCTTTGTTTTAATATATATATTGGCTATCAACTTTTAGATTAACTTTATTTATGTCATTAACTTTTAAGTTAACTTTATTTTCTTTCAATTTGACCACTAAACTTATAGCTTTTAGGATTTAAAACTTTGGTCACTAACTTTTAGCTTAACTTTATTTTCTTCCATTTTGACCACCAAACTTTTAGCTTTCGGGATTTCAAACTTTGACCACCAAACTTTTAGCTTTTAGGATTTCAAACTTTGACCACTCAACTTTTTTAAACTTGCATTGCACTTTGGCCAACATTTTACTCCGTAGCTTTTAGGATTTCAAACTTTGACCACCAAACTTTTAGCTTTTAGCCGCGAGTATTTTTTCGAAGCCCACGCATGAATAACAGTCACTTAATATTATTTTTTATGTCCAAGAAACCCTCAACGCAACAGGAGCTCCCGCCGCGTTTCGCACAACAGCCGCACCCTCGACGAAGCGCGGGCAACTAATATCTAGTTGACATAAAAGACAGGTAAACATTTCCAACATCTATCCTTACGACCAACAACATAAAATAAGACATAAGTTATTAAAAAGGTCTTGTAATTATTATTTTGTTAGCTATTAGATTGGTTTTCACTCTTGTTCCGTATTTACACCAGTTCACTAAAGAGTTGCTTATTTGAAATGTCATTCCTTATTAGGATCAACGCAACAACAATACCGCAAACTATAAGTCCAATAGCAGTAGCAGTAATAGTGTAATACTGAGTCAAATCACAATCAAGAGTTTACTGACTACTTCCGGTTAAAACTAAGGGGCTGCATAACGCATTACAACCAAATTAACATAAATGATGGCACCACATCAATCCTTACAAGGGTGATGTTATTTAGTGTAGTCATGAACTTAATTTCTTTGGATTTGGCATGGAACGGAAAGGGTAAAAGTGTTCTGTATGTTCTAGTAATCTTTTAGAGAAACCATAATGAGAGAATTTATGTAATATATTAAAAGTTGTTCAATACATCCCAAACGAGTCTTTATTTATAGGCTAGGCTAATTAATAACCAATACATTAAATTATGTCAAATAATTCACATCTACAGAATTGACATAAAAGACATATCAACATTACCAACATGTATCCTTACTTGAATGAATAATAAAACCAACAATATAAAAGAAGACATAAGTTATTAAAAAGGTCACGTGAGTATTATTTTGTGAGCTATAGATAGTTTTTCACTCTTGTTCAATTCCGCAGTCACACCGGTTTACTAAAAAGTCGATCATTTGAAATGTCAATTCCTTATTAGGATCAACCCTACAGCAATGCCGCCAACTATAAGTCCAATAGCAGTAGCAGTGATACCGATTCCAATCACACTATCTGCATGATCATAATAATATTGTGTTTATGAAAAATGTTGACCAAATGACAAACATATTCGTTAAAAACAAAGTGAAGATTAACCTTTATTGATCAATCTTTTGCCGCCTTCTTAAGTAACGAAACTCGGCTCCATATTAGTGCAATCTATAACCACACCATCAAGTCAAGATTTATATGAATTTCGAATGTCATATTAAATCTTCCTTTTTAGGTTGTTTGTTGAATTCTATCTGCCCGTAATTATTTTTTTTTGTTAGTTTTACGTTTAAGATTTTGTATGCTATGTTATAATGTTGAGCATGTTTGGCTCTCCTCCTTTTCCCACCTCAAAAGCTCTAAGTTACAAATTGTGACTTATGACTTTTCCCCTCATTTCTCCTTTTCAAAGCACAAAATCTTCTAAAAGTTCCTTTTCAAACAATTACCCAAACACTTTTGTTTTAACTTTTGACTTATTGGATAAGTCATAAGTAAAGGAAGGGGAAAAAATGGACAGCCAAACACCCTCGTTGAAATATCTAGCTATTGATCAATTGACATTAGGATACATTAAAATACCCGATCCGTGGATGGGTGTAACGCTAATTGTATTTAGTTAAAAGTGACTTACCATATGCGTATCATCTAATTTAGCTTCTCCGATATCATGTAATGTGTCTGGCATGATCAAACCCCTCGCATCTTCTTCTTTAGTGCTTGGAATATTTTCATTCTCATTCTCAACTTTAGCTTCTTGCCCATCATCTAATTTGTTTAATGCGATCATAACATCTACATTTTCTTCGATAGTCGAGATATTGTGGTCCACAAGTATAGCTTCTCCGACATCATCTAACTTATCTACCGCAATCAAATCCTTCACGTTCTTTTCAATACTTGGAATGTTTCTGCTACCGGAAATTTGGCCATGCGTGACCTCCCCTCCCTGTAATATCAACGCCTTTTCAAGTTCTTCAACGACTTTAACCATACCAGGACGATCGTCTGGATTCTCCATCACACATTGGCATGCGATTTCCGCATAAGTTTTCAATGCCTCCATTTCGATTTTATCTCGGATATGGATGTCAACAATTTGGCGTAACTTATTCTGTTTCATTTTCTTTGGTACCAATTCAGAAACCAGGTATATTTGATAAGCCTCATCTGTATCTGGCACATTCCGAGAACCACACAACAGCTCAAGCAACAGCACACCGAACGAACAGACGTCCGATTCTTTCGTCCGATTCTTTGGTACCATTTCAGAAACCGGGTATATTTGATAAGCCTCATCTGTATCTCGCACATTCCGAGAACCACACAACAGTTCAAGCAACAGCATACCGAAGGAACAGACGACCGATTCCTTTCTCCGTTCCTTTGCAACTCCATAAGAGTATTCCAGACTCTTGTGCGCTTTTCCAGGCATCATTTTCGACAATCCAAAACTAGAAACCTTCGCTTCCAATTTCGATGAATTTATATCTAAATTCAACAGGATTTTTGAAAATGAGATGTTACCATGAACTATTGTGACATCGTCAAGACCCGTGTGCAAATAACATAATCCACGAGCAGCACCAAGACAGAGCTCAAGTCGCTGGATCGTGTTGAGTCCTTCCAGCCGGGTACCTCCTAGGCTCCCACCAGCTACATACTCGTAAACGAGTATTAGTTTGTCACTCTTCTCGTCACAAAATCCTAGAAGAGCCACAAGATTCGGATGTTGGCTGAATCTAGAAATAGTTAGAATCTCATCTAACAGTTCATGTTTAATGTGAGCTAGGTTAATGATGTTTAACTTCTTCAACGCCACTAATTGATCTTCAAACTTTCCTTTGTACAATGTTCCATAGCCCTGACTCTCGAGTTTCTCACCGAATTTGATCTTGTCATATGGAATTCGAAGGCGATCCAATACATCTCCGGTTCCCGACATAACTTTGAGTTTTTTCGGTCACCGAAATGTTGTGAAATTGAAGCAAAAACTGGAAAGAATTACTATTTTGTGATTGAAGATGTGGTTGTTAGAAAGAAAGGAGCATTGCACTGAACATCAAACAGGGAATTAAGATATATATACTGCTACTGATCGCATAAAGAAAGACTAAATGTGAATGGAATTTGATATTAGTTAGAAAGACTAAATGTAGAGGGGATCTGATATTAGTTAGAGAGAATCATGTAATGAGCTGAAGAGATTAAAATTTTATAATGCAACCAAGAAACCGTTATAATTAAGGCGGGAACGAAAGCAAATGAGAACCACCATTTACAAGAAGTATAAGAAAAAAAGAATATATAAAAATTTGATTCGTGAATCATGTGAGGTTTTCAAATATCTTTAAGCTAGCTAGTTGTATTCCTTACATATATTTAAAGGTCGAACCTATTTTCAATTAAAAGAAAAATGAAACCTTACTCCAAATTCATATTCAGAAATTGTCGATCAACCTAAGAACAATGCGATGCATAATATCTAAACAACATAAAGGTTTTAAGCAGGGCCGGCTCAACGTTTTTCGGGGCCTAAAGCGATAATTTAAATTGGGGCCTTTTTATAATTTATTTTTAAGGAGTGTTTTTTTAATAGAGCCCTCATTCAAATAACAATAATACACAGTATATCATTCCTTAACATTCCTTGTCGCATTGTTAAGATTTCAAAAGTATCCTAAGTGAATGTTGAATACATTATGTATTGTACTTTATTTATACCCATAAACATTTAGAATTTACATACGAGAATAAAAATATATGTAAAACGCATAAATAACCATGTATCTCAATTCAAAAATATATATTATATTAGATATACACTATTACGCTGGAGTTTATCTCTACTACATTATAAAGGAGGAGTGATGGCTAAATGTGTCCAAATTGACAAAATTAAGATGGCATTCCAAAGCCTCAAGTGTAATCCCAAATTTTTACCCTCTTTTTTCCATTCATACCCTTGTGTACCACCTTTAATAACAATTTTACAAATAACAATGCAAACTCATAATTCACATCTGAAGTGAAACGCTGGTTCATTAATGAGAACTCAATGCTCTGTTCGGTTCACTTCACATGTCCGCTACAATCATTTTATTCAATGCTTACTTTGCGTCCCTTTATCTACTTAATGCCCTACTTCCATTTAGATGCATGAGAGAGGGAAAGGGAAAGCCAGAAGGAAAAGAGGCGAAGGAGAAATTGGCCATGGCAGCAACATTGATGCGGAGCTATGTTGGCCGGAATCAAGACCATGCTCGATCTATCAGTTCTTTCAGCTCATTGATTCACCAACAACAATTTCACCATCTATTTCATCTCTGTTAGTCTTTCCTTTTAATTTTATATATTTTAAGTTCATTCATTTGCATTGTCCAATATTATGCTTTAAGATCAGTTATTGATGGGGAGTAAAATTTTAATCGCTTGATTCTCCATGAATGATGAACAATTATGACATAGGTGTAGTGTGTTTGATGTCACATATTTCAGGTTAAATTTAGGGATTTAAATCTTTTCGGTATTGCAAATCGTTTGGCTAACATAATGTTTTCTTCTCACCTTTTTTTTTTTTTTAACAATCTCTTTTTGTAGCATGGTACAGGTTTGAAAGTATTGATTTTGGTTATGTCTGCTTCTGTCTTGTTTTGGTGGGATATAGTCTGTTGGGTTTTTTAGATATGAGGTAGCTTTGTTTGGATGTTTTAATCTGTCATTTCTTGTTTATATGGTCTTGATAGGTCAGCAACTTGCTGGGTTGTGGATGGTTTGTAAGGTTTTGTAGGGTCTTGAATAAAAGTCTGCGTTTGGATGTTCAAAAAAAAGTATGTGTTGTAATATTATGATGGAAGCATGATTTGACCAACGTGTGTTATCGGGAATTTATTTTAAAAGGAAAATATTGAATGAATCATGTTTAAACTAATTTGTTATTTCTTTTGCATTGTTTTGAAAGATTTGTTCGTATAACTGCTAAATAGAAGAGTGAAGTAGGTGATGTTGAAGAGGAATCTAATAGGAAAGCGGGGAGGTAGTATACTAAACATTTTTATGCTTAATCTAAATTTTAAATAGTATCATATACTTTGCATATGCATATTGGGTCACTGGGTTGGTTCATAACTATAAACTAAATAGGTTTTTTAAAGAAGAGGTTGTTACAGAAGGCAGAGGGCCTATGTCATGTCTGAACCTTTCCCTGTATTTGAGATCATAAAATTTTCATTTAGTGTCTTATAACATAAACATGCTTGCTCTTTTCAAGGAACCAAAGCAACATCATTTTATATCATTGCATTTTTAAGTTTCTCTCAACACCCAAGCCTGAAAGGATGTCTATCATTGCAAAAAATATATTCTGCAAACCAGCAGAAAAGTTATAACAATTATATAATTAGCCAATGCAATCACTTTCTCAATAGGTAGTTAAATTATCATCTTGCCCTCGTCTTTTTGGCTTTTTATAACTTCGATTAATTAAACACATGGTTCATATATTGTGTTGTTGCTGTGTGTGGCTAAGTAATTAACCGTTTTAATATGTTTGTGATGGTATTGTGTTGTGTGGTTCAGTTCAATTATTGGAGCTAGAAGCAGCCTTTGCCTTATCGTTTTCCTTCATCATCATTGTTACCAATGAATGATTCATTCAAGAAGACACTTACAATATTGCCACCATTCCAAAGATCTTTCCTCTTATTATTTCTCTTCAATCTTTATATTTCCAACTTAAATCGAATAAGATTCTGGTCCAGTCTTCGTCTTCCTCCATAAGCCTTCTGCCGTTTTTTATTAAGGTCATTGTTAATCAATTTTCTTTTCAATGTTTTTGGAATTGGTTTTAATTTTTTACTGTTCCATGGTGACAGGCTGGGAAAGCGACGGTTAGTGTTGTTTGGGTTTGTATATCTGGTAACCCCAAGTTTACCCGTGTTTTATGGTGATTCCTGGTATGCTATGTGTTTAGTTGCATTTTTTTTCTTTTTTTTTATTGAAATGATGGGCATATGAATTGTTTGTGGGGATTTTGTGAAGTTGAAGTTTATGATTTTAGGGTTTGTGTGCTTTTATCTATAGGTTTTGAGTTTAGTATTTGTTTGGTATGATACTTTCCAAGTGTGTTTAAATTATTGAAATTATTGTTATATGGTTAGTGTTAGTTGGGATTTTATGAATTTATGCGGGAATTTATGTTCTGGATTACAATATGAAATTATGAATTTTTGTTGATGAGTAAGTATAAAATTTGGCCTTCAAATGACGCAAGTTAGGCATGATTTCATAAAAATATTGGTAACTAGATCCGGTTTTGTAACATATATGCAAAATCAAAATATACTGGTTGTTTTGTCAAATTGATGTTTGCTTAAGATGGAACAATTAAAACATCAGTTTCTAATTTTTGGTTTTGACACTTACAGAGTGAGAAAACAGGAAAGTGAAAACGGAGGGCCGCCCACGTGGCTCTGCGGCGGTGCTGCTACTTCAGCACCATCGTTTGGGCGCGTTGTTCGGTTGGGGTGGTGAACATATTGGAGAAGTCGGTTTGGTCAACCAGAGGACGTTGCCGGTGATACTATGGTTAACGGCGGCGATGGTGGTTGTCGGCAAAGGAATAGAAGAAGACTGAGTCCAACAAGGTAACTCTAGAGACAGATGTTTAGAATGATTTGTGTTTCAGTGATATGCAATGATATCTAAAAATGTGACTTTGGTGACCGCTGTGGTTTCACAGCGCCAGACCGTAACAACAGACAGCGGCGTCTATGTTGCTTGGATTACGGGTGGCTAAAGTGATGTGCAGATGATTTTGTTTAAAAGCATAAGAAATTAACCTGAATTAATTCCTAATCGTTTTGCTATTTAATTTATATAATCAAAGTCTTGGTTTGCTCCTTTTAGAGTTTTTGGTACCATTTTGTGGAATACTTTATCATGAGTGACTGATTTATATACGTAAGTGATTACCATGAGTGACTGATTTATATATGCAGTGGAAGCGAAGATACCGACATCTATGGCATTGACGAGTAGAGGTATACTAATCCACTCGACGACATTTAAGTTGTGTCAAGTTGGCAATGAAATGGCGGACCATGTGTTGATCCACTGTATGTGTGCGAGTTTGGTGGGCAACAGGTTTTTATTTGGTTGAAACTCCCCATCTGGCCCAGTTTTGATTCAATTAAAGAGCTGTTGTTATATGTGGATGGTCTGGGGGTTAACGGTGCACAGGAAAAGAGTTATTCACGCTGTATTTCTGCAGAGCATTTGGAAATTATGGCTGAACCGAAACGATAAGATATTCCACAACAGTAACCATTCAATCCAAAGGGTGATAGCGGAGATAAAGGAGACAACCTTTGATTGGATAAAACATAGATCAAAAATTTCCAAATGCAAACTGGAGGGATTGGAGTAGTTTTAGTGTTTTATTGTAAGGAGAGTGTATGCTTTTGTTTTGCTGTATGTTTTGTCTCTTTTGTTTTTTTCTAGCTGTATGTTTGGCTTGCCCTTATAGCTTCTTGCTATTTGGGTGGTTTCCTTTTTGTTGTAATAATTTATCTTCTCGCAGCCCTTTAAAAAAAAGGAACTCATATCATAGAATATGGACCCCTGGAAGGTATGCATTGTTCTTTTTGCCGTTTTGGTGCATCTTGTGTTGAAGCCCACAAGATGATGTTCACAAATTATCTTTTACTAATTCCAACAAGTTGGATGATAACCGACTCCGATTCTCAAGACCGTTGATCCAATAAAATTACGTCGGAGATCGTGGAAAACCCAAACGAACCCACTATGTTTCTTTGTTTGAAATTAATAATAAGTTTTGCAACGTGTGCCAAAATAACATAAGTTCCCGCAACAACGTGCGGGCAATCCTACTAGTACCAAATTACAAGTAATAGATATGAAACAATAAAAAGAAACAAAAGGACAAAACTAGTGTCTTTATGGTTTCATCTATTAATAGCCACGTACACACAACCACTACTATTTTTTGCTAGGGATAAAAGAGTCAATTCATAATACTGCTAGTCATCTTCTTTGATTACTTATGGTTCACATCCTACAAATAACATATATCAATGAAAAATAAAGAGGAACTCACCAACGAAGATTATTTACTTTCCCAATCTTTCTAGAAACATATATCACATTAACGAAGATGTGTTTACTTATACAAATAGTTAATTCTTAATAGCCGCTTGGGAAAATTGGGGGCCTTTAAATTTTTGGGGCCTAAAGCCCTAGCTTCATTTGGATTATGCTGAAGCGGTTTTAAGGTCAAATATTTTATTTGTTTTATATTATAAAATATTCAAACAAAACGTTGACAATTAATCATGTGATGTGCGTTATAAGCAGGCAGGTTTTATGCTTAGCATTTAAAGTCCGAGTTGAACAATTTTTATTGAATACAACTAGTTATCACTACTTTTATGTTTTGGTCTTTCGTTATAAATTTTGGCACGTTTCAATAGGAATAGGGAAGATATTATATTGATCGATTGAATAACATGTTAGATTGAATATATCATTTGCCCCTCATGGCCTCATGCTAAGGCAAAATCCAGGTGTGTTCAATGGCTTTGTAAATATATTTAGGATCTAGTCATGAGTACTAAAACTATGTGAGCTTTAAGAAATTTACAAACAACTTTTGCTCTAAATGGACATCACATATATTTTTTTCATGCTATAAATATTGCAGAGAAATAGAAGTAGCACCGAAATTACGATGTAAAAGGACTTGAGATGAAGGCAATTCAACACCAAGATCTAGTAGTAACGAAAGTATCACTTTTTTTTTGAAAGGTTGTATTTCAGCGGTAACCCTTGGCTAGAAAGTCACCTCTGTCCAGGATTGAATCCTTCCCCCACACTGGTTTCTCCTTTCAAACCCAATGGTTATTTTTTCGGTGGAAGAAGGAATCGAACCTGAGACCCACAGGTAAGAACCCCACAAATGTGAGTAAACCTTCCCACCTCCATTGTAACCACTGGGCTACAACACCATTAGCACTAAAGCATCACCTATATATATACTTTTGCAACACGAAACTTTTCATACAAACTAGAAATAAACAGAACTAGAAATTGAGTTCTACTAGGTTTATATAGTCAATGGTTTAAATGACAAATGAGTGAAAAAAAACATGTAAATTTTTTTATGTGAATAATAATTAATTAAATGAAGGGAAAAAAAAACTTACATATTCAGGGAGGCCCATTTAAATGTGAGAAATCAAAACTAAATAAGCTAGCAATTCTTTCGAAAGAAAATTAAAGGTGATAAATCGAACAAAGGTTCCAAAAAATCAGTTCTTTATATTTAATAATCAAACACAAACTAATCATAACCATTAACCAAAGAACCATACATATAAATGACCCTAACCACCTTAGAGATGAAGACCAACATAAATAAAGTAAATAAACTTTTAAATTTCAAATTCCAATATAACCCGGCACCATTCTTCCCGTCTTTGAGTTTTGTCTTAGGACTTAAGCCATCCGGATCACAAGGAACATCAACCCAATTTACATTTATTATTATCATGACCCACCTAAACGATTGAATTTCATAGGTCGTCTCACCTGACACGGAACATATAGAACTGCGTCAAAGGGAGCATCAAACCGTTTGTTGTTCACTGGTGATTTACAAACCCATCCACCCATCTGTGACTAAACTAAGGAGCTGTTTGGTAGCCTCTTAACCATTCAGGTCTGAAATCATTCAGTATTCAGACTGTTTGTTTCAGCATCTGAATGGAATGATTAAGTGCTGAACCATTAAGCTAATAAGGGATGCTGAATGATTCAGCTCTTAACCATTCAGAGCCTCTTAACCATTCAGACATCTTAATGATTCGTCACTTAATCAACCAAACAGCCCCTAAGTCACTTAAAATATTTAGCCCAACAACAT